>JASCZI010030343.1:7528-19464 GCA_036250425.1 Stylosanthes scabra
CAATGCTCACTGGTCTTGCAACCACTGAAGTAATAACCGGAGCATACTCTTCAGTCAAACCACTCAACATAGCATTAACATAGTCACTCTCCCTAACTGGTTCACCAACTGAAGCTAAAGCATCCAGAGTCCCTTTCAGAGCTAACACATATTCATTCACAGATCCACCGATTTTGATACTGCTAAGTTTATTCCTTAATTGCAAAATTTTAGCCCTAATTTGTGAAGAGAAATGATCATCAAGCCTTTTTCATACCTCAAATGCATAGATGCATCCAACCATCCGTGTGGTGAACGGCTTAGACATCGAAGCAAGAAGCCAAGACTTGAGCAATGCATCTTGCCTCTTCCAGTGTGTGTATTCATCAGTGAGTGCTCCAGTATCAGTGAATTTTGTTGGAACATTCGATCCTGCGATGTGATGCAGTAGATTGTGACCTTCAATCATCGATTCCACTTGATCTTTCCATTGCAAGAAATTGTCCTCGTCGAGCTTCATGGAAATCGGCGTTGAAGTGAAGTGCCGAGTTGTTTGTGCTATTAATTGTGCTTCTGCCATGGAATTGATAAGAAGAGAGCTCTGATACCATGAAAGGTACCAGGCTCAGATGCAGAGAAGAGAGGGAGTGAGAAAGAACAGAGAGAGAAACGAGAGAAATTCTGTTATTAGTGTATGAAATGAAGCTCAAGTGTTAACAGAGTTAGTTAGCACATTATATACTAGTTTAGGACATGTAACTAACTACTAACTCAAGGTTAATAAACTAACCCAAGTAAACTAACCTTACTAACCCAAGTAAGGTTAATACAACTAACTACAACTCTATCACGATAAAATCTATTCGTTTATTGATCATAGAACTAGTGGAAATTAAATATTTAAGGATTTAGAAGATTAATTGAAAAAATAATAGAATATAATAATACATTTAAATTATATATTTGAGTAATGTTAGGTAAATAATTTTTTTCCAACATTAGTCAATTATTTTATTTATGATTAAATTCTAAATCCTAAATCATAAACGGTTAACCTAAAATTCTAAATTATAAACCTAAATTTTAAAATTAGCTAACTAAAACTTGTATTTGTATATTTTTCATTCTATATGTATAAATATAATAAATATGTTATTTTCACACTAAATTCAGGTCATCTGTGTATTAATGTTTTTACAAATATTTTGTTTATATATATGCGCACATTGCATATGTAAGTGATGATTGTTAGGAAGACTTGATAAGTGGTAGCATAAAGATTATTACATCTATTTAATTTGGATAAAGCATAATAATAGCTAGTGAGTGGAATGTGATGCATAGTTAGCAGTTACCATTCAACGCCTCAATTTGAAAGTTTAATAATTTGTGATCTGAGCTGCGAAACAGAGCTGGGACCTTTTGGTCCAAAGCAAGTATAATCTCATGATATATATAAGGCATTATTTTGGATAGTGTTCATACTTTTAATTATGATGAGAACCAAATTGGGTACAGCATTATAGCACAGAGATGACTAGATATGTAAAATAATTTTAACTTATTAGATATTCAAACTAGTAATAATAACAACAATAATCAATTGATTAAGGATTTTATTTTCGTAATACTTTTAAATCTTTTCTTGTTTATCCTTTTATATGATTATGGAATATCCTATGTATGTATTAATTATTATTATTAGAGAAAGTCTTCGTAACCAACAATTATTTAAACAATATTAACCAATAGAGGCTTCTCTCTTTTATAGATTCTCTCATTTTTTTATCTCTCCTCCTTTTCTTCTAAGAATTTTTTCTTCTTTTGAAACTCTTGTTGGTCATTATTGGTCACCACAAATGGGGGAGAGAGAGACCTAGGGAAGAAGACAGAGAAAATTGTTACTACAACTTTCTCCTAGAAAACCTATGCTTTATGTGGCTACTCACCGAACTTGCCATGATCGCTTATTCCTTCTTCATTACCACCACACTTTTCGAAACCATTGTCACCAGTTTCCTCTGCCCACTCAAAACAAAAATCGGCTTTAATCTCCTCTGATCAGCAATCCAACACAGCCTGGACAACGTCGCTCCAGCTTCAAGTGATGCTCCATGGCGCCACATCCCACGTGGTGCATCAAAAGTCTCTCTTTGAGATCACTACAACCTTCAGCGTATTCAAATAATTCCAACAACAACCCCTCAATTTTCTCATTTTCAGGCTCGACCATGACTCTCTCATGTGGGCCGGCCTCAACAATACGGGGGTGTTCATAAAGCAGGGTAAAGTCGTGTCTTCCTTAACCCAAACCCGGCCCAAAATATACCTCGGATCTATTATTGAGACTCTAACCTGGCCCTAGACCCTATGAAATCTCTTCAATTTTGGGTTGGATGAAAACCGGGTCTCCTCCAATCAAATTTCAAAATAAAAATATAATCACCAATCACATAGTAATAACACAAATATGTAAGTCTTATGCAAATAAAACATAATATAGTATTAACATAATAAAATACAATATCAAAACATAATTTCAATTCTCAAGTCTAGTTTAAATTTTTAAACAAATACAATTCTTGAATAACATAAAACTTATTATCACGGTTATAAGATTGCTCCTTGTTATGTAGAAAAATCATGTAATTATAGAATCACATAAGTGTGGACAAATGAGCCTTTGAGCCTAAATTTTCAAGGTTATAGAATTACATAATTATATTTCATAGTTCACATCATACAAACACTATTATATTATTTAAAAATTTTAATTATTTATATATTATCGGGCCACCGGGCCGGGGCTGAGTGACCCGAGCCTAGGCCCAACCCCGGTTTCATATTTTTATCGGGTTGGTTTTATTGGCTTTGGTCCTAACTCGGGCCACTATGAAATCGGGCAAAAAATGATCCAAATTTCATTGGGTCCGGACGGCCTCGGGCCGGTCCGAGTCATGTACAGCCCTACTCAACATAATCCCACCAACACCACCATCTTCTTGGACGCGGATCCTAAGTGGTTCCATAATATTTTCAATGTCACTCCTGATATGATCACATCATCTGCTACTAGACACAGCTTCAAGAAGCTAATGGGCTTCTCTAGCATTTTTAGGAGGCAGAGTGCTGATCAACGTGTGCTACACTAAAAAGGAATGAAAAAGGAAAAGTTACGCTTCACAATCTACCAGAGGAGGCGTACGAGAGGGAGTGATTGATCTGCTAAGATGGTACTTTGTGAAGGCAAAAGGGAGGATGGCAGGGATGTCCTCGCCTTCTCGATGGTATTGATGGCTAAGGGAAGAAAAGAATATGGTGTGACACCCAATCAAATGGTAGTTCCATTTAGTTACCATGTCATCCTTTTTTGTTAACCGAAAAAATCTTTCTTTATGAATTAAATCATCTAAAGTGGAGAAGTAGATAAGTGATAAACTGAGGAGTTAATCCATTGATTTTGTAACTTTAATTACATGTGAGCCCTATTAATTTAACCACTTTACTAATCTCCCTAATTTAGAGGATCTTGATCCTTTCTTTACAGATAGACACTTTGCAATATTTATAAATTTATTTAGTGCATGTTAGAGTTAGCCTTAAGGACTGTGGAAGCACGTTGGAAAGCCTTGAACGATGTACCAAACTTGTTTGAATGACTTTTTTTTCAACGTGATTATTATATCATCAACGTGCGTTTTCTTGAAGTAAGAATTTGTAGCTTTTGCTTCTAATTTTTACCATTGAGAATTGAATACAGAATTCTTTCTCTCAATTACCCTTTTTTACTTTTCTCATATTCTCTGTCATTTTTAATTTATTTCACAGTCACCATTTTTCATTTTCTTTCATCATCCATCTTTGGCTACAACCACCGTTCTTCACATTCTTCTATTTTCTGTTTTCATTTCATTTCACTTTTCTCCTTGGCATTTGCGCTTCTACGTACTCATTCCATCTACTCATTTTTCTAATATTCAACAATCAAGGTAAATCTCTTTCTTCTGCTATTATTTTACTTATTAAATAATTTATGTTTAGAAATGTTAGAATACATAGTTAAAAATATTGGTATGTGATATAAGAAAATAGTCTAAGATTTTAATTACTAGTGTTGCATCCGTATTATTTTAATAAATTTTATATATGCAGAAAAATTCACAATATGAAATATAGAATGGAGGCATAAAAGATTTTTATATGCTCATGAATTAACTACCTTGTTCTAGTTACTGCAAACCCTCATCTAGAGTATTACCTAATGGGATACATGAAGACGATGATCAGTGCATACCATTCTATATATATATATTATGTAACTTATTATAACATGTACATAATTCTTAAGATGATATTTTATATAATATTAATATGTTATAATTTAATATTGTATAATTATAAGAATTGTTAAAGTAATAATATAAATTAAAGTTTAATTTAATCTTTATTCTTTTAATAACTTCATATCCAAAAGTGATTTTGATAATTGTTATCCAAATAACATTTTATCAATTATAATTACTTTTGAATTAGAGCATCCAAACATAAATCACGTTGAAACAAACTCAATTTTAATGAAAATAAATTCTACTAGAATCAAGTTGAATTTGACCCCAGTTTATAAAAGCTAAACCAAATACACACTTAGAGTATTTCCATCATCGTTACAAAAAATGAGGGCATTTTTGTTAGCAACAAGAAATTTTGGACACATTTTATGTGGCATACCTATAACTCAAAGGTAAACCTAACTTGAGTTTGAGTTCGATGGTGAGAAATCTTTAATTCGCTAGTTGGCTTTCTTAATGCAAATATAATAGGAGATATTGATTCTCAGGTTTGTAGAGGGAGCTATTGTAGCAGTTGAAGCATGCAAAATGTTGTGCTTGAAAATTTTTCGTAGAACTTGGTTTAAAGCAAGATCGTTATGTGTTGTTTTATGATAACTAAAGTGCTACTCATCTTGATAACAACTCCATCTTTCATGCAAGATGTAAACATATTGATAGTATGTATCACCCGATACAAAATGTGTTGAATTTCAAGTTAAAATTTAAGAAAGTTCATATGGATGATAATATTGATATGAAGACAAAAGCATTATCAAAAGACAAGTTTAAAGCATGTTGTTTCATCTCCAAAATGATGAAGATGGCATCCACCTAATCGAGAAGACAAGAGATTTGTTAAGCTAGTTTTTCTCTGTTGTAAGATCAAGCCCAAAATTTGAGGGTGTCTCTTTGCACCCACATGCTAATTTTCACTAAATACTCCAATCATGTTTTAATTTTAGGAATTTTTATGAGCGAAAGAGAGCAACCATAGAGTGAGAGAAAAGAGAGAAAACAATTCTCATTTTGTATAGAGCTATCATCTTTGAACAACAGTTCTCTATTCTTTTATCGTTAGATTGGCTTAAAATTTGGACAGTAGGTAGTCAGGTACATGTCATTTGGTTTTCATTTTGAACTTGTTGGATGATTGATCCAAGATCTAGAGTAGAAGAAATTATTGTCGCACATTATTTTTGAGTTTTGGGTATTTTGATCTTCTTGCTTTTCGTTTGGATGTGTTTGCGCTTTGATGTTTTGCTAGCCATATGCACAATTTGTAATTTGTTTAAGACTCTATTATGGTCGTTGTTTTTTCTTTTCGTGCTTATGCATTTTCGTTATTGTTTTGCTTGATATATTCGCTTGTAAATAATTATTGTCATATTATGTTGAGAGTTTTTTAAGATTGTTTATTGTGTTAGATATCTATATTGCTTCTGCTACCAGGCTCTGTGTCACTCTTTATTAATAATCATTGCTAATGACTCTTAAACATATAATTTTGATAAAATACCGACCAAATAAACATATAATTTGGCTTATCTGAGCCAACCAAATAGACAAAGCCTGTGTACAAATAAAACCTAACCTCCTAATAAGTTCTATCTATCTAATCTAATTTTACCTACAAATGATTGTCGGTCTTTTGGACGGCCAAGAATATATCATCATCATGCATGCTCATTTTTGCTTTATTATGGAAGTCCACCTTCATATCATTATCAATAAAACTACAATCACCAATATTATGAAATATTATTGGATTAACTAATTAATACAACACCAGTACTAACAAAAAGTGTTATTGTCATATATGATAGTTTAATTCATAATAAATGGCATTCCCTTTGGAGTTTGGAGGCGTAGTTAGATTATTAGATGAGTGTATGTCTCAACAATGGTGATGTATAATTTCTTAGTCAACAACAATAACAACAACAACAACAACAACAACAACAACAACAACAACAACAATAATAATAATAATAGGTGCGACCAATTAAATCTAACTAAGTCATTTATTTCAATATCAAAGCTCGTTTTTGTGCTGTGTTTGAAACTCTAGACTCATAAAGGGAAGAAAGTACAAAACATAACAAAAGAAAGTCCAACACCAAAACAAAGCTTAAACAAATAAACACCTTAATCAGAACACACTTCCAGTAAGCAATCTCCTCAAGTATTATCACCACTCTGCTGTAAGGATTTGTGCTAAACTCTGCGACAGCAACCCACACTAAGATCAAAATACTTGAGGCTTCTTCAGTCTCAACTGAGAATACCCATTGTAGACTGCCACACTCCAAAAGACACACCATCTCCAAAAGGTCACCAACTCTTCGATTGGTTCTATTTCTCCCGCCCAAAAATCCACCTTGCAAAATTCAGCGAACAGTTTAAATTTATCATAGCTTTAACTTCTTCGGCCTACTCTTACGTGCCTTCTCCTTCTTCTTTGCTTCTCTTCTTTTCAACGCCTGACCCTCATTCATCTCCTTTAAAATAGACATAATATCTTCTTTCTCATCGAAAATCACCGGGCCAATCTCAAGTGTCAGAGTTGATCATTGCTCTCCCATATCTGACTCTGAAATCATCTCCATCGGGTTCGCTCCTTCCTCCTTCCCTTTCGAGACAGGTTGCTTATCATGAGACCCCTCTTTTATAACCTCAAAAATTCCTACTCCAGATGAACACATAGACTCATTTGTCGCCAAAGAACCACTCTGCTCCATAGCATCCTTCGACTCAACAACAGCCTCTTGCAAAATAATAAGTTTATTTTCGTCACTTTTTTTTCTCTCATCCCAAGTAACTATTTGATCCGAGCTCTCACTCTCACTTCTATCAAACTCCTTATCTACCTTGGAATAAAAAAACATGGGATACTTATTTTTATTCCCAAAATTCCACTCATTCCAAATCTCATCTGGAAACATTGTTTCGCCGTCCGGTTCTTCATCCCCATGGCGATTCATCGCCACCAACTCTACCGTTTGATCCTTCACCACAGGATCGTTAGACGCTATACTTTGATTGAAATTGAAAAAACTCCACTCATCCAAAATGCCTTGTGTTATACCTCTTCTCACCACCTCCTTTTTATACTCATCGCACTCCAACATCACTAAATATGTCACTGAATCCATCCCACTTCCATTCACCACCTCTATAGCTTTCCCCACAACAAGTCTTGGACTCGCATAAACCTCCTCTCGTAAGCTTGATCCCAAAACCACAGGGGGGTTTATTATCTCTCCTATACCTAGCCTCACCTACAAATAGCATTCTCCCATTAAGGTTCATATGATTCATGTCTATTATAGTCTCCTTAGCACCACTTTTTGTTGTATATCTTATGAATGGAAACAAATGTAATTTTCCTCCTTACATCTTCCTAGATAGGTAGATATCATTAATTATACCCGACCAATTAAATAAGTAGAACAACTCCTTCTTAGAGACACAATCTGGTAAAT
This sequence comes from Stylosanthes scabra, assembly GCA_036250425.1. Lineage (NCBI taxonomy): Eukaryota > Viridiplantae > Streptophyta > Magnoliopsida > Fabales > Fabaceae > Stylosanthes > Stylosanthes scabra. The sequence continues at coordinate 15,321 of JASCZI010030343.1, forward strand.
TATTCATGAAAATTGAAAAAGAAATCACTTTCGACTCTCTGAATCTCTTCTTTGTCCAACCCCTTTGATTTCGTTGTTGTACCCACCTATCCCACTCCAAATCTCTTTCAGACCCCATATTATAGAAGACACTCTAGAAGAATTTCGTAAGATTAAAATTCTCACAACAGATAAACGTTTTCCACTCCAACAACACCACACAGTAGTACTAAAGTGCTTACAAAAGCCATCCGTACAACAAACAACAACAATAACAGCTGTAACACCCTAATACCGATTAACCATGTTGCGGACATAATTAACCAATATTAGTTATTATGAACTTCTCTTTAATTGCGTACGTAAGTACGGACCATTTTAAACCAACTAATATAAGCATAATTTCATAGTAAGATAGAGCTATACACCATAGGATACAAACTTTGCTTTTATTATTAACATAACACTGTACAAATGGTCCTTGGACTACTAATATTAGCCTGCGAAGCTTAGGCTTAAACACTTATATAATACATATAGTAATGACTCTTTTCATATACATTTTCTAATTCTCCGTACATAGACAATGACTTAATACAACACAGTGGAGAGACTGAAATCTTTGTATCATAGACATTGCTTCGCCTACCTTCCAAACGTGAACCTTCATCTGAAAAGCATGTGAACAATACGAGGTGAGAATCCCAAATCACTGGATTCTCAGTACGGTAAAGGTACCGATACTGCATAAGATAAGCTAGTAGGATTACCAAGGCAATCCTACTCATACACTCGGGTTTTCTCAAAGTTATCCTCACACTTCGTAGCATACAAACTCTCTCTACTCAACTTTAGTTTAATCTTACGGATACTATCTTATAACTCATTGCATCTTCTTGATCTACTAATCCTTTCTTAGCCCTTAGATAGTCTACTCCTCTTATGTTGTCCTTACACTAGTCCCATGGTTCCGCAATCACATGCAATTCACACAAACATTCATTAGAAGACAATTAACAAATACCAACTAACTACTACCAAGTAATTCAAACCAAGCAATGTCACCCAAATGCATATGATGCGTGCCTGTCCCTATGGCTAAATGAGCTCATTTGGTTGATTATCTTAGCCAACCCGACCGATCAAGTATATATCCCGGATCACTCTCAGCACGTACTTCCCCGAGGACGTTCGTGTACACCCCAGTGCTTTGCTCAATTTCATAATTGGAGATTTCCATGTGATCATCATGTGCCGCTATTTCACGACATAGGTGTTCCTTCATCGCCCTTTACGACTGAGAGTTCGTTATTGCCAGAAGCAGGGAAGTTGATCTCGTAGATCCCCTCTTTCACTTCCTGACTCACGTACCATTCATCATACATCTTGAGAGTACCGTATCTAGAAATTCATTCAATAACATACAAAAGGGTCACTCTCAAGACAATACACTATACATGAGATGTAATTATTAATTGAAAGTGTGGAAGGCTCTTCTCATCCTTGAAATTCATTTGAAAACGAAGTACTTTGATCATGGAGTCGACTCTGAAGAGTAAAAGTCGACTCTATGCGGAATTATTTTACTAAATTTTAAATCTGGACTCGTGGGAATCGACTCTGGTTCACCCCGAGTCGACTCACACGTCTCTTTTAAACTAATTTTCAAAGGTGAAGTCTATTCGAATAGATCCGAGTCGACTCCCTGCAACGTTTACAAACCAAATTCGTTTTTGTCCACAAATGAATCGACTCTGGATCCCTTCGAGTCAAATCGAAACTCTTGGAAAATATTTAAAATGGAAAACTTCTCAGGCGAGTCGACTCTGAAAGGCTAAAGTCGATTCCCTGAGACACATAATGGTTGAGTTTGGCCTCTGGGCTTACGAGTCGACTCTCAACACTCTGAACTCGTTAGTGTTTGAAAACCAAAGCTCAACGAGTCGACTCTGTGCAGTGCAGAGTCGATTCGATGCAGGGTACTGCTACTGCAGAATTTTCAAAGTTTTTCTTGCGACTTTAAACGCTCAAAACTCTTTGCTTAATAAGGCCAAATTCTATCACTTCAAAAACGTTAATTAGGCTTCAAATCAATCTTTAAGACCTTTTGCTTTTCAATCATTTTGGAAAATCGAAACCAAGGTTATGGCTTATCGAAGTTCGCCCAAAAGCATATTTTTTTAAAAATCTTAAAACACATCATTTCTTTGTAAATCATTTCAAAAACATTTGAGTAAGTTTCTGCACACTCCCAATATCATCTTGCACTTAAAAACATACATTTTCAAAGCTTATTTCATCATGTACTCATCTTATGCATAGGCATTTAAGCATTTTATTAAATCATTTTAGCATACATATACAATTTATACAAGTCTTGTAACAAACCATTTGATTATCATTCATCAAACAATCATCATCATCAATCATCAAACAATTGCAAGCATTCTTAACATACACCATATTCTTTCATTTACTTTCCTATTCTCTTCTCATATTACTCTCAATCTTAGGCTTTTCTAGGTCTAACTAGCCTAGTTTATCAAGTTAGGTTACCTTTTACTTTAACGAGTCCTAAACCGTATTCGGATTCCAAGCTCAACGTGTTAATACGCGGTTCTACCGCTCCATTTGAGCATCCAAGCACAATCTTCCGTACCCACTTCCCTTAGCGCATCCTCAAGCTTGCTATCACCTTATCTACTCTTTCCTTAACTTCTATCAACATTTATAATATCTAACAATACAAGAATCCCAAAATATCATGGATTTAGGGTTCATAGAAAAGCAAGAACGAAGTTGTGGTTGCAATTACCTTCATTTAACCGCATGGGTGATGATTCTTGGCCCTTGCCCAAGCTAGAACATTCTTGGAACGACAAGAACCTCGAAATCACAAACACCCAAAGCTCATAAACTTTCGCAAGTTTGGAGTAGTGAAACGGAAAGGAAAACGTAATACCCATACCTCAATGATGGAATAGACGTAGAGGATGAAGAGAGCTTCACGAAGCTACAAATGATGCGTCAATCAGAGCTCCGATGTGGAAGTTGCGGCCCCCGAAAGACGGCGGTGAATAGTGCCAGAGTTGACACCGAATCAACTCTGAAACAACTCTCAGCTGAAATTGAGAAGGAAAGAGAGGGTTGAGTTCTATTTTTAGCCATTAATGAATGGCATTTTCGTATTTTCATGATCTGGTTCATCCGGGCCAAATCTTTAACGTAAGTGTTCGCGTTCGCGCCTTAAACATTTTTGTGATCGCTCTCATACCTTCATTTTCACTTCGTTTCGTACCCGACGGCATTAAGCCGATACCGTTAATTAAATTAATGGCTTGGGTTTCGGCGCAGCTTGAACTGGCTGGTTGACTGGCCCCACTTAAAAAAATCCACTGAGTCTGAATATCTCAACGAAAATCTCAAATGCTCAGGTTATCGTAATTATTTGGGTTTGGGCCCTTAACGTAGTATAGCGCTTAATTGACACAGATTATCAATTAATCACGTCGTTTTGGTTAACCGAAGGTTCAGGGTTTACAACAGCACAGTAGACAATAAAAAAAGAGAAAGATTAAGAGGGCCACAAAACCTCAAGTCATGGTATAGCCACAATGGAGGAAGTGTAGACGACAAATCCAAAGCACGAGAGAGAGAGAGAGGCGAAGGCAAAAGGCAGGACTGACGACAGTGAGGTCTCGATGAAGATGGCGGGGCTGACGGCAGAACTGCAAAGTGAGCAAGTGGTGGTCACCGTTGCAGCGGCGGATTTGACATGACATCGGTGGTTGGGGGGCAGTTGTCGTCGTGGTGGGAAGAGGAACGGGTTGATGTGGGTAGTTGACGTGCGTGGTGGCCACGATTAAGGAAGTGGCGTTGGCGGCGGCTAGGGTTTTATCCATCCCTCTCGTCTCCTCCGCGCATTCTTTTCTTTGTTGGGGCCCTTTTCCTGCCATGGGTTTCTAATTTATGAAAGCAATGCCGGCGATAAAATCATTTTGTGCTATTTGATATCGGAATAGTTTTTTATTTGGCTTAAAAATATATAACTTTATTAAATTTGGTTAGATGAAATAAATATATACCTAGCATTAATATATATATATATATATATATATATATATATATATATATATATATATATATATATATATAATTGTAAAAA
>JASCZI010030343.1:19570-29677 GCA_036250425.1 Stylosanthes scabra
AACCACATCTTTTTCTTTTTTAATTAAATTCTTTTAGTATATGATAATGAAGTGATGGAAACCAAAAAACGCTATATAATATTTTCTTGGTTTTTTTTCTAAAATAAATTAAACAAATTTTTTATATCCCAAAAAAATTAAAAGAACATTATTTTCCAAAATCAATTAACTTTTTTAGGGTTTGTCACAGACCCAGATGGGCTTCTCTGATCTGCGTTTTTGTGGGCCCAGATCGCCCAAAACCTCTCCGATCCGTTTCAAATCTTACTAGGTTTCTCTTATATGTATGTTAACGACAAAAATATAATTAAAATATAAAAATTAATTTATTTTGTTCAAATAAAAAAAATTATATTAATGTTGTAATATAAATAAAAATCATTAAAAATATTTAAATCATATGTTTAACAATAATTCTAAGTGTGCATCTATTTTGCTCAACTTAGTTTAACCAAGTTATTTATTTTATGCCAAATAGAAGACTATTTCGATGTTAAATGAAAGTTTATTTTGGTGAAATTTTTATACTATTTGACACTGAAATGTTCTTCTATTTAGCATAAAAATAAATGACTTAGTTGGATTTAATTTACTAAAATAAATATACATATAGTATTGCTGCATTTTTAAATAAAAATTATTAAATATGTGTAATAATTTATTATTTATGACATTATAACCTTTAAAAATACTATATGTATACTAATAATTAAATATTAGTTATAGTAAAATAATATGAAAACTTAAGTTGTTATGGAAAATATAATTTATTTTATAATTATATTAATGCTATAAAAATATTTTTCTATTAATGTTGATATTTGTTTCTAATGGTTGTTTAATTTTTTTCATTTTTATTTGAACCAAAAAAAAAAGTTATTAACTTTAAAAATAAATAATTATTCGTTGAAGAACAAAACAGATTGGAGAGATCCAGTTAAATCTGTAGTAGATCGGAAAAGTTTTGGGCGATCTGGGTCCACAAAAACGTAGATCGAGAAGGCTCATTCCGATCTGCGACAAAATCCAAAAAAAAATTAATTAATTTTGGGAAATAATGTTTTTTTTAATTTTTTTTTAGAATATAAAGAATTTGTTTAATTTATTTTAGAAAAAAAATCATATTTTCTTTGATTCTGTGGCTGGCCTTTCTTTATTGTTTCTTTATATATTAAGCTAACAATTGACAAAGACTTGAAGATCTTAAAGGGATGTGAATTCCAATGTTCCTCATTAGTATGCGACTGACATTAAGGTAGCGTTTGTTTTAAAGGATTAGATTGGGGGACTGTCATTCAATATTATATTTGGTGAGTAGAAACTGGAACTAAAATTTTAATTTCAGTCTCTAAAATAATTTCAATATTTCCAGTATCTCCGAATAGTGGGGACTGAGAAACTGGGACTGAGAGACTGAGACTGAAACTTTAAAAATATTTCTTTTCTTAAATATCCTCATAACATTTATGATATTCCAACTTTACCAGCCATAACTTACCCTCACTTTCTCTCTTCACTGCCGTCAGCATCACCTCCATTGTCTCTAACTTGCAGCCCCCACCACTACTTCCTCACTTCCTCTCTTCACTACCCCTTTTTTTATTGTTACTAAGTCTGTCACCGGCGCCACCAACACTCCACAATTTCTCTATCGTGTTGGTCTCTAATTAAAGAAAAAAAACAAAGAAGAAGCATAACACATTAAACGGCAACAACACAAAGAGGCATGCACAGCTGAGAAGTCGAGTCTCAGTCTCTCAGTCTCAATCCTCGCACCAAACGCATCCTAACTACTCAAGCAGGTTTTTAAGAAGTATTTAACTGTTCATACCAACACAACACTAATGATTTTAAAATAGAAGTTTGTCAAAAACAAATAGGAGTCGTGTTTAAATTTTTAAAATTTATCAAGAATCAAATCAAATATGTTATCCCTATCCCTGCTATATAAAGATTAAATAATAATAGTGAATTTGCGTGACATGTATCAATACCTTAGTAAGTTCTTTACAAATTTTTATTTCTCCATTACGTTAACACATATCGTAATCTAAGTGACTTTCATCAATACACCATCATATGTTAGAGCATGTAATGTGGTCCAATACACTAAGGCTAATAATAATAAATATTCCACTTTTTCTAATGAATTAATAGTAAATATTACACTAAGGTTGATAATAATAATAAATAATGTGGTCCATTTTAAAATAATAATACTAATAATAATAATAAATTAATAATATTCAACTTTTTCATGAAATTCATTTTGTCTTCTTTTTATGTTATTCCTGTTGTATAAAGATTCTTATTCCTACTATATAAAGCAAGTTGTTTTTATCACCAGTATTTTATCAGAGTATAAAAAAGTTGATGTCTCGCTTTAATTGTAGGTCCGGAATATGTGACCTATTTCATTCATTCAAATAACTCAATCAGCCCATGTGTAAAACATCTGCTAATAAATAACTGATAAAAACAACCTACACCAAAGTAAATATCAGTGAAACAACAATAGAACTTGCTTCAGAAATTATTAACATAAATAAAGTTATTATAATAAGATAGCTTAGTACAGGACTAATGCAACTGCCAGTACCCCGCGCGTTGCGCGGATACTAACCTAGTATATATCTATAATATAATTATACAACTAAAATTTGCCACATGACACTCTCTCGTTACAATTAAAATTAAATATTTTCCTCCAAAATTGAGGAATTCTCTCCTTTCTTCTCTCCTTATCCTCCTTCTCTATTTCCCTTCTCAATTTTACAACCAAAATGTGTCACATGACACTCTTTTATTGCAATTAAAATCAAATTTGTCCTTCCAAAATTAAGGAGCTTTCTCCTCTCTCCTCTCCCTTCTTTATCTCCTTCCATAATTTTACAACTAAAATATGTCATATGGTACTTTCTCATTACAATTGAAATCAAATATTTCCCTCCAAAATTAGGGAGATTTTTCCTTCCTCCTCTCCCTATCCTTTTTCTCTATTTCATTCCTTAATTTTACAACCAAAATATGCCACATGTCACTCCCTCAATATAATTGAAATAAAATCTCTCCTTCCAAAATTAAGGAGCTTTTCCCTTCCTTTTCGCACCCTCCTTCTCTATTTCCCTTCTTCCTTCTCCATTTCATTTTTCTTATATTCTCCTTATTCTATCTCTCTTATATCTAAAATATCTATAATTCTATAATATATCATTAATTTGACAACTAAAATATATGACATAATTTGACAATTAAATTAAAATATTTTTCTCCAAAACTAATAAGCATTTTTACTCCCTACATCATCTTTTATGTCCCTTTCTCCTGTTCTTTATTTCTCTTCATCATCCATACTTTATTAACTATATAATATTATATATAATATATTTATAGTTCTATAATTTTATAATATTTTTTTTACTAATTTGACAACAAACATTTTTCTTTAAGAGTCTTTCAATTTTTTTTTCTATCTTTCTTATTTCCTTCATCTCTTTCTCCACCTCTCTTAAAATCTTTCTGCACTATTACGTATATTATATTTTATATTAATATGTTAAAATCTATAATGTCTATGATTATAGTAGTTGTAGCCTACGCTGTTGTATAAATATTATTAAAATTAAAGTTATAATTTTTTTACATTTTGAAAAAAGCTTTTGTTATTTTCTAAATTAAAACATAGTGTTAAATAATAAAAGTTTTAATTATAAGCACTATTAAAATTATATAAACACTATATGGGCCATATCAAGCACCTATTAATATTTATTATATAAATTCATTATCAATTATATATATTACTATTTGGATGAGCAAAATATGTTATATAACATTTTTTCATTGCAATCAAAATTATGATTTTTTTTCCAAATTTAAGGAGTCCTTTCATAAGTTACTTTCATCTCTTTTATCATTACTCTCTCTCTGTTCAATATCTATTTACCTCAACCAACTAATCATTAAACTTCCTTGACTGATTGCCTACTGGTCTACCACAAAGTGACTTTCAAAATTCTACTTGTCAATAACCCTGGTCAATCACCCTTAGCTCACCTCAACAAATTACCAACTGACCTTAACAAACACTTTCAGACTTCGAACTAACCTAGAAGTGTCAAAAATCTCCATGTAAAGTGGAGATCCTTGAAGCGGAGAATTTTCCCCGTGGGGATGAGGATGAAGATGGGGAGCAAAACTCCCACGAAGCAAGGGCGAGACCCGAGCATGGACCCCGTTACCTGGCCCCGAAATCCCCGAATAAGTTGAAATACCTAAAATATAATCGCGAAAGTAGGACGGGGCCAAAATTCTCTCGAAACGAGGAATGGGGTGAGGACGGGAAGAAATTTTCGGCTCCTCGTCCCACCCCATTGACACAACCAACAACTTACCACTACAACCAAGGCAGTGTGAGGACCCCTTTCATCATATATAATCTTAAAAAAAATATTTTTTTTCATTATTTCCAAAATCTGAATTCAAAATTTCTTAATTAAAATTAATTATAAGGTGGTCACCAAAACATTAATTATAAGCAACTTGTTATCCAATTAATTTCATTTTTATTATTTTTACATATATTTAATAAATAAAAGAACTAATTAATAGATTCATTAACCCTATTAATATATTAGTATTTATAATTTAAAATTGAAATTGAAATTATGTATTATGCACCAAAAAACACTAATAAAAACTCAAATATTACCATTGCAATTTCTAACTATTGAGGTAAATAATAAATTACCTCCTACTCAATTAAAATGCTTGTTTGTTATAATATTTATGCCATAAAAATATTTTTTAAACAAAAACAATAGTTACAAGTAAGATATTTTTAGAGTTAAAATAAATAATATTAATTACTACATAGATAATATTTTTTCTAATATCAAATTATTTTTTGAGCGAAAAAAGATATTGATAATTTCATTTATATTTAGAAAATTAAACTTTTGTTGGGTAATTAATTAATTTATTAGTTCCAGATAGCATATTATCATCTATTAATTTTTTTAATAAATTTAGGTGTACACACATTTATGCATCCATCAATGTGTCACACCTAATTGACTTATGTGTCAAGTATAGAAATAATAAAGTTTAGTATAAAAAAATTTAAGTGACAACAAAGAAAACATGACTTATTTTTATTGAGAATAATGTATGGATGTATATCATATAGTATTATTATAATTTTTTATTAAGTTGATTCATTTATTTTTAGTTTTAATGCTAAATTAAATTTAATAAGTTAAATTTTAGGCGCATTAAGCTAACAAAATAAATTTTCTTTTATACAAAACCCTCAAAATAATTTTCTATAATTCACTATGGGACAAATGTAAAACATTAATGTGGGCAAATGTATATACTCATATATGATTTTTAGTTTTTCTTCAACATGTTAAAGAGGTAAGTGCCTTCTCTCTTTCAACGTAGGTCCATCCCTAGTTTATAGCCAGACGATTTGTTTTGTTATAATCCATTTTATAAAGATGAAAGTGACATAGTCAATTATATAAATAATATTATATATCTCTCTATAATTTAATAAATTTTTTAATATTTATTATTAAAACATTAATAATAATTTTTTACTTTATGATAAGTATTAAATATTAATATATAATTTATTATGAAAATATTTACAAATCTATAATATTATTACGAGTAAAAATACTAATCATCAAACAAATTTTAAGGACCAAAATGGATATTATTTTGAATATTTAGTACGATTGCTTAAAATGTGACCTTACTTTTACAAGTCTATGTAATTTGATTCTAGCCCTTCAAAATTATATATCTATGTACAGATCAGGTCCATAATAGATATTAGGGAGTAAAACGAATTCATTATCCATTTTTTATATGAACTCTTCGAAATTAGGGTTTCATTCTCTCAAAAGAATCGAATTCGTCTTGCTGTCTAATGTCAATTACGAGCCTGGTTTGTATAGTGTAGTTCTATTACATCTAACTAGACCCCGTTAGCAGTCACATTACACTTTCATAACGGTCATACGTGAATTGGACCAAGATGGATAATAGTGTCCACTATTATGTATTTTAAGATATAAATTGAAGTTATAAATTAATTAACTAAATTTTTATTTTTAATTTTAATATGTGATTTTTAGAAAATAAGGTGTATATAAATACCGAAAAATTTATATTTTTGTTCTTAATTTATTTCATTACAATTACCGAGGAGTGTAACAATATTGGACCCTGTGTTTGACCTTTTAAACAGAGTTGTTTCTCTCCTTTTCCTGAATTTGTTACCGTCATATTTGCTGCAGAGGGATGAATCAGGAAATTGAGACGAAAAAGAATTATCTTCACTTTAATTTTGCGTTCCATTCGTTTCTTTTCCTTCCCAATGAAGAAGAGGAGCAGTAAGAATTAATTAGGAAAAGAAAAAAAATAAAGAAAGGGAAAGGACCGTTGAAATTTAAAAAGCGTGCAAGCAGTGGAGAAAGATTTTGCAGCACAAACTATAGGAAAAGGAAAAGAAAAAAAAGGAACCCATCCATATGCACTACGTTAACTTCGTACTTACGTATCTCATCATTCTAGTCAATACTCTTTGACCCATCTAAACAAACCATATCATGCCGTTAGATTTTTGGAATTTTTTGTTTTTAAAGATTTTAGCAATTTCATTATCATTAGATTAAATTGACTTTTGTTATATTTTATATTTTTAGAATAAATATATTATATAATGATATATTATATTTTTAATTAATATATATATTTTTTAATTAATATATATATTTTAAAATATTTTATTAAATATTATATTTATATTTACTTAATTATTATTTTTGGTTTATATTTATTATTTTTAAAATTAATAATTTTTAATTACATAAAATTATTAAAATAAATATTAGATAAATATTTAATATAAAGGTTTAAAATAAAAAATAATTTTGTTAATATATTAAAAAGTTATTAATGTTAATCTCTAACCATTTCAATTGTACTACATTTCAATATATATATATATATATATATATATATATATATAATTAATCATGAATGGACCGAGTTGTATCATGAAATTAAAATATTTCATCAATTTGAGTTTTTTTTTTATAATTTATTTATTGAATACTCTAGAGTACATGTTAAAATTATAAAATAAAATAGATTTTATTAGAAATATAAAAATTTAAATTTTAATATATTTCTTTTATATTTTATTAAATGAAATCATTTAAAACATTATATTAATGATAAATATATTTTAGTTAAAAATTCCTTCAAGTAATGGTTAGTGAGACAAATACAGTATTCACTGGGAAAAGATTAAATTGGTTGCCTAAGTATGCTAAATATATTGTAAGTTCTACCATAAAAATTTATCTAATTCTCTGAGACTGCATCATTCACCTGGGGCTTATTTTGGTGGATTACACCCATCAATCATCCCTTGATAAAGTAATTTGTGAATATTATTTTTCATAGTTTTATAGTAAAAAAAATAATTGTTATATGTACTGAATGTTGTCATGAACAGCATTGGGTTGCGGTACTCTGATTGAATTCATTAGTCACTAGTCCTAGGTCCCTTTGCTTTCACTCTTCTTTATTTATTACTCACAATTACATAGAGAGAAAAAAAAAATTGGACTACTCTACCACACTCCACACACAACACAAGATGACATAAATAAATAGACTCGACAAGCATAGTAGAGACCTATTATAACTTTACATTGCAAGTCTCAACTCCTATTGCTATTATTATGATAACCAGAACAAGAGCCCTCTCTTATCCCACTCCATCACCAACACAAACACAGATACTTCCACTTCTACCCTTATCCACCATGTGTTCAAACAAAGCTCTTTCACCAAGGTCCTCTTCCAAGAGAATCAGAAGCAACAAACTCCCTTCTTCCCAACAACAATTCCTTAGCCGTAAAAGGCACAAGACACTATTATTATCATCAACGGAGGGAGCCTATGAAGTCTTCGAGACTCTTCCGGACGACCTTCTCCTTTCAATCCTCGTCAAAATAAGTTCCTCCGCTAATTCCCCTTTGGATTTCATCAATGTTCTTTTGACGTTAGTTCCCTAAATCTTGAAATTTTTTATTAGTTAATTATTTTTTTTCACTCTTTAAGTAAAACTTTTTTTTATTTTGGGGAAAAAAAAATACAGGTGTAAGAGGCTGAACACGTTGGGTCTACACTCAATGGTTCTAGCAAAAGCAACCAACAAAACATTCTCGGTCAAAGCCAGAAACTGGTCAGAATTTTCTCACCGCTTCCTCAAACGCTGCGCTGATGCCGGGAACATCGAAGCATGCTACACTCTTGGAATGGTAACTTATTCCAAAGCCCGGAAACCAAACACGGAAATGCATAATTTTTTTTTATATAGTAAATTGTGTTATTTGCAAATTACAAAACCTTTTTTTATGCAGATTCGGTTTTACTGTTTGGAAAACCGGGAGAGTGGAAGGTCGCTGATATCGAAGGCGGCGATGAGGTGTCACGCGCCAGCACTTTACTCACTGGCCGTTATACAGTTCAACGGCAGCGGAGCCTCGAAGGACGACAAAGACCTTAGAGGCGGTGTGGCTCTTTGCGCACGTGCCGCATTCCTTGGTCACGTCGACGCGCTTCGCGAGTTGGGTCATTGCTTGCAAGACGGTTACGGAGTTAAGCAAAACGTGGTGGAAGGTCGACGGTTTCTTGTTCAAGCCAACGCGCGTGAACTCGCGTCAGTTTGTAACAGCCTCCCCACGCGCGGTAGTGGCACCTGGAGCGTTACGCGGAACCAGAATCCGAACCTAAATCAAAGGGTCCAGTATGCTGCGGGGTGTCCGTTGCTAAGTGACTACGGTTGTAACGTTCCGGCTCAGGAGCCACACCTTGCGAACCGGTTCATGATTGAGTGGTTTGCAAACCGGGGAGGTTCAGCCGGACCGAACCGGAGACTGTGTTCTCATTTGGGTTGTGGAAGGCCTGAGACGAGGAAGAGAGAGTTTCGGAGGTGTTCGGTTTGTGGAGCGGTTAATTACTGCTCACGTGCTTGCCAAGCGCTTGATTGGAAGAGCCGCCATAAAGCGGGGTGTGCTCCGGTGGAGAGGTGGGCCGACGATGACGACGGTGAAGACGGCGGTGATGTGGAAGTGGTTGATACTTGATAGTTAGGTATTTTTTTTGGGGGGATTTTAGAACTTCACGGTAACGGGAACGGAAGCCTTTCTGGAAGTTTCAATTGAGTATGTGAAAAGAAAATAGAGGGAAAAAAAAAAATGAAGGGGAGGGGAAGAAAGAAAATCCCGTTGGAGTAATAAATGAAATTTATTAGGCTGATGGATTACTTTGTTTTCTTCCTCCTGGAAAAGAAAAAAGAAACAAAGATGATGGGGATGACTTTTGATTTTGTTTCTTCATAGGGGTATTTATTTATTTATTTATTTATTATATCTTCCTTTCTAATTAAATATAGCACTTATTTCTGCTTTCTTATGTTGGAAGAATTTTCTTGTTAGTGTTAAAAATATTATAAATACAAAAAATTTCAATAGAAAACATTTTTTATTTTTAATATAGTAAAAGCATTAATAATACATAAAGAGGTAAGATTTTCTGTTTAATTTATTAACCAATATTTTTAGGAGATTTCTTTTAGCTAATTTCTACTTTTAAAATGATGCTACACATGATATAGGTAAATATATTTTTTTTCTTGTATGATTTAGAAGATCCCTTATTCTTTAATTCATTTAAAAGCCTTTTTGGTTTTTATGAGAATCTATTACAGAGATAAGTTATTTTGAATAAAAATATATAAATTATCGATCATCTGTTTCATAAAAATTGAAGGAAATGAATGTGTAGACCGACGACTTGTTAACTACGTACATATAAATATTTTTATTGACTAAATTTAATTAAGTTCTTGTTGTTACGTGTCTTTTTATATTTTCTAAAAGTAATATGAATTATTTTGTTGTGTCAGAATTAATTTAGTTAAATTATTTGACAAATATATATATATAATATATATATATATATATATATATATATATATATATATATATATATATAATGATTTTTCTTATTTAAAGTCAA
>JASCZI010030343.1:44883-58939 GCA_036250425.1 Stylosanthes scabra
GAAAAAAACAATAAAAAATAATAATTTAATAAAATAAAAGGGCAAATCCGACTGAGATACAGGTCAGAGACAGGATCCATGTTTTGAATGTACTAACAGTAGGCGGATCTTGAAAATGTGAACAAGATCTCACTCTGAGAAGTAGATAGCATGCAGATCTTGAAAAAAATGGTTTTTATGTGCTGTCAGTGGAAAATTTCCATCAAACCATGTGCCAGAGGATGATTTTTCAACTTCAATTTGCACTGATGGAGCACTGTTCTTCCTACAAATGACCAAGCTAAGTTAGGGCAAACGGGGGGATGGAAAAAAAAAACACTAAAGATAGCGAGGACCAAGAAAAAAGGATAGCAGACAGGGTAGAACGAAAATAAATAGGAGAGAGATCTAAAAAAGGATTAGAAGCACTAAAAAAAGAGAGTTCAAATTTTAATACATATTTCTGCCATTAACAAGTAGCAACACCTCAAGAATTTCAGTATAGCCAAAATTTTCAGGTATATATATCACTACTTGTTTAATTCGAATTTGTATATAATATCATAAACCTATATATGTATTTATTTATTAATTCAGTAGATCAAAATAAAATAAATAAACAAATATAGAAACTTACTTAAATTATTGCTGAAGTGCATCTGTGAAATATAATGCATTCATAATCTTTAAAATTATGCATGTACTTGTGATGAATGTTTGCTATGTGTATTTGAAGCTTCAACTTGTGAAGTGTGAGTCACCAAAAATAAAAGACTTGTGAAGAATAGGTTGAAGAAATCGGAACTAAACTGCATCATTTTTCCTTTGATGGATGTTTATATATATCAATTATTAATTTTTTTTTAATCATAATCATTTCCCCAACATAATCATTAGTGTACTTTGTCTTTTTGCATTGTTTTCTTCTCTTCTTTTTATATCATGACAGTTAACGGATGATGCTTTTCTTTTTTTTATTATTATCATTTCATAATGGCATGATGAGTTGTTAACACATGCCTTTCATTTTCAATTTTTATATATTTATTTAAAAAAATAATAATTTGCAAAGGTTGAACACGGCATTTTAATAAAAAAGAATAACATCTTATTTATCATCACATTATTGAAACTCATTATGCCTATAAATCAATATAATAATTGAAAATTAAATTTTTTTTAGAATAGCAAGTTACGATTTTTTTTTATATTTCGCCTCATTTAATAAATATTCTCATAACTTATATCATTTTAATTTTAAAAGTTCATAGTTTAAAGGTTTTTAATACTTATCCGATGATGGAAATTAGAAGAAAATCGGAATGCCGATTAAATTATTTCTTTCTAATATTCCTAAGGTTTTTATATCAACTTTAATCATAACCGTTGATTAAGTTTGATTTCATAATAAAAATATATTATTTTAAAAAAATAATCTAAAATCAGTATATTAATTTTCGTCAAGTGCGTTGACGAGATTTAATTATCAAAATAATAAAGAATATATTCTTTTAAAAAAAGACCAATAAAATTAAATCTATAAATAATAATAAATTACATGGTAACCGTTAAAAGAACGGGCGATATAGGGTGCTAGTAATACCTTCCCTATTCGTAATCAACCCCCGAATTTAAACTCTAGTATATGCAGACTTTTTCTCATTTTTGGCATCGAATTAGCCATTCCATTTTTATGGAAAAATTGATTGATGGCGACTCCGAATATCATAATATAATCTCTCCAAACACAAAGAATATCTTCTCATCTCTTGGACGCCTACGGGTTGCGCAGTCCCGAGCGGGGACGTTGCGACAGTTGGTAAACTGCACAGAAAATAAGTTGGAAACTGCACAGAAATAGAAAGCAATAATGCCCAAAAATAAATTCTTTTTCTTCTTCTTCTTCTTCTTCTTCTTCTTCTTCTTCTTCTTCTTCTTCTTCTTCTTCTTCTTCTTCTCCTCTATTTTATATTGTTGTTGTTGTTATTGTTGATCTTTAAAAAACTGCACAGAAATAAGTTGGTAAACTGTACAGAAATAAGTTAAAAACTGCACAGAAATAGAAAACAATAATGCACAGAAATAAAATCTTCTTTTTATTGTTCTTCTTCCTTCATTCCTTCCTTTCTTCCTTCATTCCTCCTCCTCCTCCCCCCTTCCTTCCTTCTATGTTTCATCATCATCTTCTTCTTCTTCTCTGTTAAAACAGAAATCAAAACAACGAGAATGAAAACAGAAATCTAACAACAGAAGAAGAAGAAGAACGAAAAAGCGGATGAGATTAACAATGTTGCAGACACAAAAACGTACTTACCTGACGTAAACAATGCAGATCGCGACACAAAAGAACAGAGGAAGATCGCTTCGGCACCATGCTAAAAATGATCATTCTTTCTCAAGCATATATATTTTTGGAAGGAAGCGTTTCAAGCCATGAAGCACGGACACTTCGATGAATTGGCTTGTCCGCGTGTCGAACATTTTTTGGACACGACACTCATCGACACTCGTCTGACACGTGTGTCTTAAGTTTCCATCCGTGTTCTTAAAAAAAAAAAACAAAAAAATACCTCTTCAGACACACTTGACTCTCCAAAAGATCAACGGCTAAAAATATAGGAATATCTGAGTTTAGGTTATACCTGAAACGCTTTTTATATTTAAAGGAATTAATATACGTGTATCATTGTACATCTATCCCTTTATCTTCTTTTTTTATTTTGATTTCTGTATTGAGGTGTATTATTTCTGTATCATTATAATCATGTATTTTGTGATTTTTTTGCTGATATTTATATTTTCCATATTGCAAATAAAATGTATGGAGGTATAGTGATACATATAATATTATATTATATTATATAAATAAAAAGTTTAATATTAGTATATTATTTAGTGCATTTATACTATAGACAATAAAACTAACTAATTTGAGTGGACAACTCTTATTATCAATTAAATTTTCATATTCATATTAATAACCCAAAAATATATAAAAAAAAATCAAAATCATTGAAAGTTTTACTTGCAAATAAAATTTGATTCATGTAATCAGGGGTGAGGCTAGACATTTTTTTAAAGGGGTTGAAATTTTTTTGAAAAAAAAATAATGATTGATAATTTTATCTTGTATTTTTAATCATGTATTTTTATTAGTTTTTTGTGGTGTCATAATATATTTATTATTAACTATATATGAAATTATTTTGGGCAAAACACCATATTAAATCATTTGCCATTGAAAATGATCAAATTGTTCTAAAAGAGAAACTGAGGGTGAAAGGTTTTACCAATTATATATAATCCGTGTTTCCCTACTATGGACTATGTGTGATCAGAGCAATAAGGAATCCGTTGTGGACCACCACGAATTATCTGTATTTCATATTCCATTTTTGGAGTCCCATGGATTATGTGTAAAGGGCAATCCGTGGGAGGGTTTAGGGTTTTAGGGCAACAGAATTTGGTACATAAATGTGTGAGTGGTTGGGTTTAGGGTTATTGTTTTGAGAGTGATGGATGGTGATAGTGGAGTGTCATTCTTGGCTCTAGTTCACCACAATGGAGAAATAAAGAGGCGAAGTAGAGAGGGAGTAAAATTCAAATCTGAGTGTCCAACTAATGTCTTTATCACAAGCAGAACCTCATTCCTGGATCTGCAAGCGATTATAGTGCGCAAGTTGAGTTTAGATGCCAGAAAAAGAGTTAGCCATATTTACTATAGAGTCTCAGTTGCTATTGTGTCCACTGGTGTCAAGTATGATTGCCTCAGCATTGATAGCGACGAAGATCTACAGGTTCTGTTTCATTGCCGCCAGCAGTTCCCAGAGGTGCGAACCACTGAGCTGCTTGTTGAAACAGATGTTGTGGTTGCGAGTTCAGGCGGATCCACCCCGCATCAACAGCCAATTTATGTGGGGTCGAGTCATGTTCTTATCCCCTTGTGTGCTCCGGTACCCGATCGTGTTGCATCTCCATCATTTGATGTTAACTTACAACCGGACAATGATGATGGGTATGACTTGGGTGACAATCGTTCCTTCGGCGAGCTTGCGGTTGCAATGGCGGGAACGCCCCAACCACCCTCCACAAATTTGCCATGCAGTTCTGGATTCCATGGTTGAAGAGGCCTTGAGAGGCAATGACTCTAATGAGGAGACTGCTCTGATAGAGGGTGACAGCGATGATGATGAGGGAACCATTCCTGTGGCACGAGATGGGCCATCTAGTTCTGGTTCTCAACAATACCCTCCGCACTTCTCTACCTTGAAGTTGGAGGTTGGTTTTGGTGTAGGTCTTGTTGGTCGAGGCTCTGGCCCCAGTGTGCATGGTTCGCAAGGTTCGCATGGTTCGAATGTGCCAGGAAAAAATCAGATAGGTCAGACATTTCAGACTAAGGAGGAGGCTTTGCTGGCATTGAAGAATTACAATATCTACCGTGGGGTTGAGTATAGGGTGTTGGATTCAAATCATGCGAAGTACCACGGGAAATAAAAGGAATTCGGGGAGGGGTGCAACTGATTGATTAGAGTGACACATAGACGCAAAAAGGGTCATTGGGAGGTTAGGCGGTATAATGGTTCCCACACTTGTTTGGCCACGAACATTTCCAGCGATCACAGGCACCTTGATTACCATGTGATATGTTATTTTGTATTTCCATTAGTCCGAACAGATGCGGCAGTTACGATCAAGGTACTCCGACACGCCACTGAGTCTAGTTATGGGTTTATGCCTAGTTACGAAAAGGTTTGGAAAGCTAAGCAAAAGACTGTTGCTCTTATCTATGGTGACTGGGATGAGTCGTATGCGGAGTTGCCTAGATGGGCATTGGGAGTATAGCTTATCATGCCCGGCGCGGTTGCGGAGATCCGAAGTTCCCCGGTAAGAGTTGGTGATGGAGTTGACGAGTCCGTTGAGTACTTTCATCGTATGTTCTGGATCTTTCCCCCATGTGTTGAGGCTTTGAATCACTGCAAGCCTCTGATTAGCATCGATGGGACGCATCTGTATGGGAAGTACGGCGGGCATCTCTTGTTGGTAATCGCACAGGATGCGAACTCGAATATCATTCCTGTTGCATTTGCTTTGGTTGAGGGAGAGAATGCCGAGTCATGGAAGTTTTCCTTGTCACACCTGAGGCAGCATGTGACACCGCAACTAGGCATACTTGTGCTGAGTGACAGGCACACAGGGATCAAGGCCGCATTGGAGGATCTAGACGAGGGATGCTTGCCGCCTGCTGCGTATCGAGGGTTTTGTGCGCAACACGTGGCCACAAGTACCACATCCTCCGCGACGTACGACTCTGCGAATCGTCCTGATCAACATGATGGGTAAGGTCAACGAATGCCGAAGGTGGGGTGCCCCGAGTGAAAATGAGAAGTCTTCGAATGTAAAGTCATGTGCAGGCACGTTGAGGTCCACAGGGACAGGTGCCTGGACACTAGGTGGTCTATATGCACCCTGGGGGGACTCCTGCAAGCATCGGGCCAAATCAGCATAATAGGCGGCCTCTACCCCGAACTGCTGCTCCATCGAAGCAAGGCTAGGAATACCCTCAAAGAATGATTGCCCTAGAGATCCAAAGTCACGCGGAGTGTCCTCTACATAGCCCTGTGTGCTCGCACGAGCGTAGGGTCCACAACAGCTATGGATCCCTCACCTACATACTACTTGGATGGCTGATCCACTCCTCTGTCAGGCTGATCATCTCTGCCACCAGCCCCGTCCCCCTACATCAGGCCCATCACCACGAGCACCCCGACCTCGCCCACCCCGACGTTGTGTCCAATAGACGTCTCAGGCATGCGACGAGCCCTCTGCTAGGGCGCATCCTCCTCCTCCATAGCCTGACTCAACCACTGGCAATCTCTACTGGTGGTCCTGGTACGAACTCACGGTCGTCTCTCGAGGCGCCGATTATCCGGCACGTCATCAACCTATGAAATCGGAGGGGGAGACGAAGGAACCCTCTGAGTAGCCTCCACTGGGACTTATGTCAACCTGGAGTCCGTGGGTGCTTCATCCCCGGACAAGAAACTCTTCCCTGATAGGAACCACCATCGTAGATACATTTCTGACGGACCCGGATCAGGAAACCTGGGGATAATCATGACATGCTCCTCCCTGGTATCCCAAATAGTATGCCATGTCTGGTATGTGATGGGAAACCACCTGTCACCACCACGCCCATCTTGCTATGAAGGAAGTCAATATTCACAGGAGGGCGTGGAATTTCCTATACTCCTCCAAACTGCAGAAGAACACGGTCCACCTGATGCCACTCGATGCTCCCGAAGTAAATGAGGGGTACGCAACTAATCAAATATCTCAGGATGGGCGGCAGCAGCAACATCGTCTGATAGGTATGACTCCCATATAAGCTGACCATTTTAGATAAATAGTCAGAAAACTTAGTTGAATAATGGTTGGAGTCTATCAAGCTGCACCCGATATTGGGCTAGCCTCGCATCCCTCTCATCCGAGGTCGGTAAATACCTCTCCCACCTGTTAAATGCATGTCAGATATGCCTCAGAAATTCTTAGTGAATCATCACTGAAACTCAAGAAAGCATAACTAAAGACTAACAAATAACTTAATACCTGGACGCTAGCGGCCATGAGAAATGATCAAATCCATCAGGTCTGAGGGTGGGGAATCGCCAGAATATCCGGAAAGGTCTCCGTGAACCAGCTGAAAGTCATGGTCATCTTATCAATGACTGACTCAGGAGGACGCTGGCCAAATAGCTCATCAAACCACTCCCGTGCGGGTTTCTTGACGCCCGGCATGTACTTCGGGAACTCGGATAAACACTCGTTGATTGCCTCCCCGTCCAAAGGAAGACCGAGCTGATACGCCACATCCTGTAAGGTGATGGTGCACTCGCCCCACGGCATATGGAAGCTGTGCGTCTCAGGAGGCCACCGCTCCACAAAAGCGCTCACTAACGGCTCGTCCAACTTAAACTATCGTTGGTTAAGCCTTGCTAATAGAAGCAATTCGACAGACTCTAGGTACGGCTCTATTCGTGGATCCAAATCCATCTGCTGCTGCCTATGGACAGTGAGTACACACCTAGTGGGCTGCATAATAACAAATAAAATCTAATAAATCAATTTAAATTTCCTAAGCAATTTAATCTGCAGCAAAAACAAAATTAGCCTAAACTAACTTCAACGTGGTTACGGTAATATTAAAACTTCCTTTTTAAACTTTGGAATTAAATGTTTTTTTTTGCAACTTTAAAATTTAAACACATTTTCCAAAAATAAAATAACTAAACCACATGAAAAATAAAAAAATGTTACGCAAAAAAAAATAATCTTTCTAGCATACATAGGCAAACATCACATGGGTTATCACTAATCTAACAATCTCTTCATTTTTTTTTTAAACTAACAACACATTGCTTCGCCCTACTCCTAACATGAAATACTCGTAAAACAACTCTACTATTGCCCTATTCTAATTTAATTACAATAAAGTTTTACTAACCTCAACGGTGACATTGTGGGATACATGGACGATGCGGTCAAGCATGTACATCACTTTTGCTGCCTCTTCTACCGCCTCTTCCAACTGCTGCTGGGTCATTGTCATCGCGTCGAAGAACACTAAGAACCTCACAAGAAATTCTCTCAAATTCTCTCTCAACACTCAAAATGTGGAACAACCAAATGAGAACCACGGATGGCTTCTATGGATTTTAAATGCATATTTAAAGCATAATCTGTGGGAGGCAAAAATAGATATTCACATGCACAAAACACATAATTCGTGGTAAGCCTGTACGGATTTTGCTTTTTCAAAAACAAACATAATCCGTGGGAGGCCTACACGGATTCCGAATTTCGAGGACTCAAATCTGTTTCTGATACCACGGATTACATGATAATCTATTATGGGTACCACGGATTACATAAATTAAAAATAGGACAATTCATTCCCACTTTTTGCTGGGGAATTGGATCATTTCTTCCTTCAATTAATTTATTTGGGTGCTTTACCCAATTATTTTTATACATATGATGAATATTTATTATATATATGTGGGAGAAAATATTATACAATATACATATTATATTATTTTATGTTCTTATAATATTTAATAAAAGTAAGGATAAGGTTTTTTAGAAGAAAAAATTTAATATATAAAATTACATAAAAAATATCACTAAATTATTTCTATTATAATTTTGAATTTTTTTTTTAATCAAAGACATGAATTCTATTAGTAAATAACATAATTGGATAATCTAAAATAGGATAATAATATCAAGAATCTAAAATTTTTAAAAGGAATACACACAATAATTGTTAAATAAAAAATATTAAGATTAAAAAGATATTACTCTTCTTTTGGATTTTTAATTATAAATATAAATATGCTATAAAGTTTTTTTTTAAAAAAAAAAGGTCAAAACATAAAATTTAGGAGGGACTAAAACAAAAAATAACTATCTTAACAAAAAATTCAACTTTAGGGGGGTGGGGGGCACTGTCCCCCTTGGCATGTATGTGGCTTCGCCATGATATATAACGGTGAAAAGTTAAAAGAATAAAGATATAAAAATTCATTCATATATAAATAGATTTTCATATAGAAAAAATGTGTTATTTTATTTTTAATAATTTTATAAAATAAATTTACAAATATCTATTTCTTCTGTTAATAAACACCTTTATGGTGCAATTCTCCTAAAATTAATACTTTCAGAAAATGTAGGACAAGTCTACTTATTAGTTAGGTTTAATTAATCAGCGAGTCCCTATAGTTTCACCAAATTTTTAATTAAGTCTCTATACTTTTTTTCCTTTCAATCAGGTCCTTGCACTGTATTTGAGTTTTTAATTTAGTCCCCACCGTGTCAAAATTGTTACTTTTAACAAAATATTCCATTGTAAAAACGAATATGCCACCTAGAATAAACCCACTAATTTGAAAATGCCAAAAATGCCCCTTTGTTACCCTTAGTGACACTTACGCCCAATAGTTACCAAACACATTCAAAAAACGAATTCATCGAGAAGCTCTGCTAGGGCACAGCTCCATCTCCATTGGCAGATCGTCGCAGGCACGTCGCTGGATTTCTAGCGCACAGGAGCCCGCAACCTGCTTCGTCTTCATTCTCAGGCGCCATCTACGTCCCCAGCCTCCTCCAGAAACTCATCACCCAGCAACACCGTTCTCCGTCGCCCTGCCTCGTGGAAAAACTCCGCCGCAATCGAAGGTACACCAAACTATCTTCTCCTCATTGTGCGTAAGTGGGTTCTAAAGGGTTGTTCTGTTTAGGGTTTTAACAAATTAGGGGTTTTGATTTCTGTTCTTTCAAACTGCATATATTTAATTCCATTTGTGTGTTTTGTGAGTGTTTATTAGTTGAACAAAATTGGGATTTTTTATCTGTTACTGTAAATGCATATATTCAGTGGATAGGTGTTTAGTTACTTGAATAAAATTGGAGTTGTGTATATATTACTATAAAATGCTTGATTTGGTTGCATTTGGGTATTTTGCAGTTGCTTAGTTATGGGGGACTTTGATTTCACTATAGATGTGCATCATGGTGGAAGATTCATTGACATGGGACACAGTTTAGAGTATTCGGGAGGATTTGTGTTGGAAGACCTGTACTTTGAGCTTGATTCGTGGTCGTTGCAAGAAATAGTGAGTGAGTTAAGGAAGTTAGAATACAAACTGATATATTGTAGATTCATATAAAAATTAAAGACACGTCATTCACCCATTTTAATTATCACGCGCGAGCCATCGGAAAAACACACCACAAGAACCTTGTTCGCTTGCTGGGATTTTGTGCTGAGGGTCCTAAAAGGCTTCTGGTCTATGAATACATGAGCAATGGTTCCCTTGGGAAGCTTCTCTTTGGCAATGAAATGCTTCCATATTGGGATTTAATTGAAAACTCAAATACAGTGCAGGGACCTGATTGAAAGGAAAAAAAGTATAGGGACTTAATTGAAAACTTGATGGAACTATAGGGACCTCCAGATTAATTAAACCTATTAGTTATTACACCCTTAACATATTCAGAAGCATTCAGACACTACTATAATTGCATGTCTGTACTCTGTTGGTGTGATCGTTCGAGAGTATTTTTGTTAATTGTTTTAGGTTTATAAGGTTTCTTTTTTACTTTTAAATTAGGAAATAAAATCGGTATTAATGTTATTTTTTGGTAATTTGTAATATTTTTTTCTAATTTTGTGAAAAAAAAAAAAAGAAAAAACAATAAATAATAAAATCAATTTTCTGTTATTTTTTCTTTTTTTTTTCACAAAATTCAGATAACAGAAAATACTGAAAATGAAAACGCAAACCAAACGCACCTTCATATTTTAGTTATTTTATATAGTGTAAGATTTAATTGGTGCATTTTATTTTTCAAGGGTTAATTGATTCCAGGTCGAAATCCTTAAAGACCTAGTTAATATTTTATACTCCTCAGGATTAATTAGTCTATCATCAAAATTTTCATAGATCTATTTGAAAATTTTTATTTTTGAGGGTTAATTATTTCGAAATCAAAATCTTCAAGCACTTAATTGTCGGTTTCTATTTTTTATAGCATAACAAAAGAGTATTTTATAAGATAATCATGTTATTTTATAAGATTACCATGTCCATGAGGAGACTTTATGGGTACTTTTGATGGACGAATTATTTATATGGCTGTGTTTTTCTTTTTTTAGGTGTATATACATTGCGTCTTTTGTTTTTCTTTGTCTTGGTCTTTCCCAGAACTTTTTATTCTTGCTGTAGAAGTGGCTTTGTGATTGTTTTGTCTTTTGTGTCCCTTGCCACTTTTCTGATCTCTATTTTGCTTTGTGTCTATTTTGTGTTCGGAACTTTGCCATCACCAAGTATGGCGCAGAATAAAAAAAAATCATGTTATTTGTACTTCTGCCTACACTACCCAAAGTAATGACTAGTTTATTACTTTGTTAAAGGTTATGAACTAATATTTTTAAAGACACAAAATAGCAAATTTATTGAACACTAGAAAGAACTCTTTTTCATCCGGTCAATGTCTTAATTGATAGGCGAGCTCTATGCGCGTCTACACCTGTATATTGCATCTTATTGGTGCGTGGGTATCAATTGCGTCTTGGAATGCTGCGATGTAGGACCCACTCCTGATTATCAACTGTCCCTAGCGTTGGAGTGCGTGTTTCCTAGTTTGAGTTACAACCATGTTACGGGATGATTAGGTAGCTAAGACGTGGAGATTTAACCAATTTTAATTTAGTATTAGTTACAATGAAGGTGTAGGGATTCTGGGTTGGATCTAGTTTTTTGTTGGCATGGGCTGCCTCCATAAGGCACTGGCGAAATAAAATTATTTGGGCCATACAATGGCATGGCTTTTCTGTTAGGATGAATTGGATGGGGGACATTTTTGTTGAAAAAATATATATTTTTTGTTGAAAATATTTTCAATGGAACCGTGAATGAGAAAACAAATTTAAAATGGGCATGAACTTCATGCCAAAAAAAAAAAAAAAGCATGAACTTACCAAGAAATAAACTTCCCACCAAAAATACGAATTAAAGGAAGAATAGAAATGAAACCTGAAATTAGGGTTAAGGCCGAAATTGGGAGGACGGTGCGTGTGCGGGTGGTATCATTAACCCATGATAAACAAAATAAAAAAAAATTCTTATATCATTAACCCGTCTTAATTTCTTATTAAATACAATAATGTTGTTATCCGTGTTCACAAAAATAAAATTCAAATAATTTCTCTCCGAAAATATGAAAATTAACCTTTTTTTTTTTTGTTTCTTTTAATTTCACTATAGTTCTATAATATTTATTACATGTGAAATGTATTCTCAAATTAATTGAAATTCATTCAACATTCTCATCTTAGCAAACTAATTAACTTCATGCATTATATAATAACATTGAAGAAATAATTCTTACCAAAAAAAAAAAACATTGAAGAAATGATTAAATTATAAAAAGTATTTTTAAATTACATTACTTGCATTGATTACTCCACGTAACGATTAACTAAACCAAACAATAACTATACATAACAAATAACAAAATAGTATGAATGTCTAATGTCTTACTAAACATTTTAAACATGATACAAAAACTACTCCACCCCTTTTACACCTACTTTAATATATATACACATCATTTATTCTAATAATTAAATTTATCATAATGCACATCTTCGAGTATACTCTCATGCCGACTATGGTCTCGCAGAATGGGCAGCTCGGACATAGAAAATATTTTGCATGAATCATACAGTCGCTCGAATATTTGCTTATTGATTCCAACCCTAAACCCCATCAAATATCGTGCGTAACACAAATTTTACAATATTTTTTAAAACCACAAACACTTACACCATACTGTCCTTCACTAATTACCCTATGTGCTTTAACTTACAAATCACATAAACATAAAATTCTATAAAATTCTGATTACATTATTTTCCCTTAATTTATAAAAGTAGACCTTCGTTCTGAAAGCTTGACTCCGCATTATTGCTATTATCTACTCCCTTTTCACTCGAACTTTCGAACTAAATCTTTGTCACTACCTCGTCTAATGGATTTTGTGTTTAGCATTAACACATTAGACTTGCCATTTTTATGGTTCTTTTATCCCCTCGTACAAAGCTTTGGCCACTATTTCCTTATACAATTCCTCCCTCTCGTCGATAATATTTTTAATAAGGAACCACTTAATTACATTTCAACATCTTCCTATGTTATCATTCTTCTCTCATCATGAGTCAAATTCATTACAAACCCTGTAATTGCCCTCATATAACACTGAACTGATTGTCTCATTAAATGCAAATTTTTTTTCTGGCCTACTTATAATTGGAAGAAAGTGAAATAGCCCTTTATTTGGCTTTTTTGAAACCGATTGAGTTCTTCAAAATTAAACCCATAAGGCCCAATCTGAAACGCTTTGATAGCCCACAAATTTCACCTCCTAATGATTTTCATTAACAAATCCCAAACGTCATTGCTTACCCCTCTTTATGATTAACTTCTTTCCTGCCAGTTCCTGTTGTATTGCAATCTAGTTCCTGTTGTATTGCAATCTTGTCCCCTTTACGATGTCTGTCACTCTCTCCTTCCCATGCACAACCTTACATTGCTTGACAACTGTCGTCTACATGCGTAGATGATATCATCTACGTCATAGAACTGGAACTGGCCTAATTGATGAGGACCGGCCTAATTGATAAGGACCGTAATTATCAATCAATATCCTTCGTTGTTGAAAACCACTTTAAGGCATCATAGTCAAAACCACTGCAACAAGCACCTTGTCACAACCCATGCACCTTATAAGCTTGCAAGAAGAGAGCATCTCAGCATTATGGTCTCTTCTCAACCTAAATTCCTAGGGCAATTTGAAGCTGCCACCAAGATGGCATGGTCAATTATCTCAAATATGTCTAAAGAAGTTGAGGCGTCACCTCTTAGTTACAATTTTAGTTTGTAAGTCAGATAATGGATTGGTCATAATAAAGACAGCATAAACTAGCCGAAGCCATGATATCTCCACACAAACAATATTACTAAAGAAAAAAATAAAGGAGAAAAAAACAAACTTGATGACCATTAACTGCACCATTTACACAGTCACTATTTTCTACAGACTTCAAAGTTCGGTAACTACAGTTACATGGTCTTCACTACCAACATCATCAAATAGATCGAGCCACACAATCACACGTCCCAAACAGTGTTTAAAACTCAAATCAAAGAGCTCACTCAGGAATCAGATTCCCCAACCACCAGCCCCCCTTCACTCTTTTTTGAATGAAGCAACAGAACAGCTCAAACACAAACTCAAAATCAAGAACTGGATTATGACGATCTCTTTCCATTCTTACAGGCTTCTTCATCTCCTGCTCCATTCATGTTTGCCTCTCCCTGCCTGAAAGCCTTGGCTATGTCATCAATAGGAATCAAAGGCAAATAGCCAGAGAGAGGATACCCTTTTCCACTCAAATGCTTAACAACATGGTTATACTTTTCTGAACAGTGAGCAGCAGTGGGAACAGCCACAT
>JASCZI010030343.1:64063-75434 GCA_036250425.1 Stylosanthes scabra
CAGCTGTTGCTCATCTTCCATAGGATCCTGGGTATTATCTGTATATAATATAGATTCTTAGTTTGGTTCTGGACTTCTGGTATTGAATTAACAAGTGTGTAAACTCAAGCTCTAAAAGAATAATCAAGACATTTATCCTTTGAATTATTGTATGCATATATCCACGTACACAAATAGTTTTCTCCAAGAAAGTAGAAAGAGCTAGTTTACCTTCATCAACCATGCCATTATCTTCCTGTTCTTGCTGCTTCTCTGTCGTTTTGTACTTATTAAAACTTAACAGTCGATAAAAAATAAAAAAATATAAAGATGTAAATTGTGCAGAAATATTCTAAATTACCTATTGGAGCAACTACATATCGATCCCCTTGAGAATAATCAACCTGGAAAGTTAAAATGCGAAATTTAAGAAACACAGCTACTGTAGTTGCTCTAGTTTAAGTTACAAAAGCAACATCCTTCATCACCTCACTGTCAGTATCATAATATTCATTATTTTGCTTCGAATCTTCACCAGTGCTCATATCATCTTGGATGCCCCCATTATCATCTTCACAAGGATCGAGCACACTCCTCACCTTTACAATAAATGAAGAATTCATTGGAAAAAATATAGGGGATGGACTTAAAAAATAAAATGGGAGCATGATATTTTTCCTTTACCTTCAGAGCTAGTACAAAATGCTTGCTGTTTACATTACCAACCTCCATTTTCAGTGGGTTTTTCACCCAAGGATGGTGAGCTTCTTCTTCTGAGCACCCTCTGAAGAATGGAGGCTCATAATCAGCAGGCTGCAACAATAAGAAAACTGTAGCAGTAATCACTCTGTATATAAGTAGTCAGCACTTTATTCTTTTATATTAAAAGAGCATACCGTTACATCATCATAGTAGAGAAGCTTCATCAGAATGGTGCGCTGAGACAAGAGTAGAAGTCATTTTTGCAATGTATGTAAGAAAAATGAAGCATGTATAATGTCATCGTATAAAGCTACTATTAAATTTATTACCTCATCTGGCATCTTCTCCAGAGTTCTCATCAGCTGAACTAGAGTTCGAATCATTTTACATGCAGAACTCCTAAAGATTACGATGCAGATGAATAATATTAGTTTAGTTAGTGAGATAATTTTGATAAAATCGCAACTATCTAAATCATATTTTCATTTCTGAAACCACCTCATCTGTTGGGGAGTTATCTCTGTCGTGGAGTTGCACTTGAAGGTCCCACCCTGCTTCTTGTTTCCAGTGCGGTTGATATTCATGGAAACCTCTTGCTTTTCCGAATCGGAATAGCTAAAGGAAACTGCATTTCAAAGTTACTCTTAAATTCATAAGTCGTTTCCTTTAATTTTTTCTGGTTTCTCTGATTTTCTTAAATATATTCTTATAGTTGAGAAGTTTGTACATAAACATAAACCTGATAATTTTAGTTTTTCAAATAATACTTCTGCTGATATTTACTTAAAGTTATAATGACAGTTTACAAAGGTTTGTAAATCTTTTAAGTACTTGATCAATTGCATTATTTTGTTAAATTTGTCCTTGTAAGTTAGATGAAGGAACAGATAATTAAAAAATGAGGACTCAACTGAAACTATTAGATATATATAACGAAAATGTAGGGACAAATTTATTAATCTGTGTTCCCACTAGCATATAGCACATTTATCCAATTTCTACTTATCAAAATTGAAATAAGTTTATCAAGGCCTTACATGCATATTCCTCAATCATCGGTCCATCTACTGATTCACACACACAGAACAGAAGCGTCTTCAAGTATTTCTTCTGTAAGGCATCGTATACACCTGCAAAATAAGTAGAACGAAACAAAAGATAAAAATAAAGAAATCACGAATTATAATCAATTTAAAATCGCATTCGAGAAGTTTAATCAGGTAATGTCGTAAACGTGCCTTTCTCCATCCAATCGATCAGTCTACGAGACTCTGCATCCAGCGGCATAAGCTTCTTGATCTTCATCTCTGAAATTTCAAGCAGTGTTCCAGATGACATTCAACAACAAACATTGTAAGATATAGAATAAGAAAAATTAAAAGCAAAACCCTCAAGAGAGGTTTCAATTACCTAAAGCTGGAACAGACTTATCATTGAAATATTTCTCAGGAAACAGGCCTCTGATATAACTGATGTTAAAT
The DNA here is from genome assembly GCA_036250425.1 of Stylosanthes scabra. NCBI lineage: Eukaryota > Viridiplantae > Streptophyta > Magnoliopsida > Fabales > Fabaceae > Stylosanthes > Stylosanthes scabra. The sequence continues at coordinate 66,226 of JASCZI010030343.1, forward strand.
ATAGCAATTCGGAGAAGGTTCCTCGTCTAGCACATGAAATTCAAATTAGGTAAGAACAAGATCTGATACAATGTATTCTTCATACGTAGAGCCTCTAATCGATTCAAATCAAACTTCACATAGCGCGCGCGGCGCACACACACAAAGAGCGGAAGAGAGAGTACATTTTATCAAACATAATCAACGCAACCAGATACTAAAATCAAAGACTGGAAGAAATGGCGTAAGGTAAACACGACTTTCTTACTGAAGTGAACTACTGAATTTCTCCATGTAGAACTCAATACCAAAAGAAACAGCATAAACGTGATTTTGAAACGGAAGTTTGATTTAGAGAAGAAGCATGAAATTCATTCAGAGAAAGTGCAAGATCGAGCGAAAATACAGTGATTGAAAATAGAGAAAACTGAGAAGTAAACACAAGAGAATCCATATCCATACGCATTTTGCAGGAAAATCAAACAAAAAAGTGGAAAATATGAAACGTAAGTGAAGCTAAATTGTAGCTTAAGAACCAGAAGCAGCGAATCCTGCTCGGTGATTTCAGCTTCCTTCACTTTCTGTGCAACAACCTGAAAAAACGAAACGGAAAATCAGAGAGAGAGAGAGATGAATACGAAGGAATGAAAGACGCAAAAAAATTCACGAATCTCACCATTGTTTCTGCAGTGAGATAAAATTCGAGAGTAACAGAGAAGAAGAAGAGGGAGATGATTTTCAAATGAGAGGAATGTGGCGGGAATGAGTGAAAGGAAAGGAGTATGGTGTTATTTATAGGCTGATTCAGATGCACTTGGCAAGTTCGCACCAGTGTAACCGTTTCTGTTGAAGGTTGAGTCGGTGTTGCTAATTTGAAAGATACTTATGAGTAAGTGAGTGGGCGCCCAAAGCCGGGTAGAGAAAGGTTGTTACGCCTTGTAAATAGAAATTCATGCCAATAATGAGTTATTTCATGACTAATTTTTAGTATTTATTATTATTTTTTAATTGCATATTTGGATCCACAACACTGCATGGAGTGTTATAGCATCGTCCTCGTTGTTGGATTTAACTCAACCCTGAAACGGTCTCTTTGAAATGAACCTTCAAAATTAAACTGATATTTATTTGATAACATATTTTGTTATCTTTAGTTTTGTTCATACTTGATGATATGTTTAACATTTTTCTATTTTGTTTATTTTCCTCAAACGTAATAATAATCATTGTTAATTTAAAGCTTAATGACCATTTTTACATAAACACAAAAGTAAAATAGTAACACAAATTGAATTTCTTAATATTTAGTTACTAACCAAACTGATTCTCCTTAATATTTAGTTACTTACTCATACTTAACTACCATCAGAAAAAGCTAATAGTTCATGTTCATCAAGCAGATATTGTAAAAAAATAGTCTTGATATAGCACTCCGTTTTAGTGCTTGAGTGTTACATCAACAATATTATAGGTTGCAACTCATCTGGCATTGCTCATTGCATTATCCCCGTCGTAAGAAGTTTCGGCAGAATCTCACCTAAGAAAAAAAAAACAATATTATAGGTTAAGAATAAATAACGTTGAATTCCTTTTTAAATAAAACAAAAATTCATTCAAGTAATAAAGTTAACTATTAACTATCCAATATTTTCGAAAAAAACCAGTCCTTAAACTTAATACAAGAAAAATAAAGGAGGGCATGATTTAAGTAGCAGCAGGCTGCAGGCTCAGTCAAGTGCAAATACAATATAAGTAACCCAAAATAGCAAAATTACTAATTCCAACTAAAGAAAACCAAATCTGGTCATGAGAATAGCACAATTAAAACCAAACAAGCTCAAAATATGTTTCGTAAATTAAATAATTGGGGAACATTTATTACCCAAACGAACCAAGCATCCTCACTAGTCGTATATAGTTTTTTTGTTTTTTTAAATAGTATTCTTTTCCCCTATCCTTTTCTTTTCATTTCTTTTTTTTTCCCCTAGTTCAAAGAGGGATCATAACTTCCACAACAAAGAAAACGGTATTGTCAATATCATAATAACCCTAATATTGTTACAACATACAGAAATGCTTTCATTTTACTCTATTGTATATAACCCACAATTCATTCATTCCGATAAGAATTCTCTTCTGTTTGTATTTAGAGGATGAGCAGCTGCAGCAATCTTCTCCCGGAGGTTGAACTTCTTCGCAATTAACGGCCGCACATCATCAACTCCAACCAGGCTCTCCAAGAATGGAAGTAATAAAAGTAATTCTTGATCTGAACGATCATCGAACCAACTCTCGATCGGTATTCCATTGTCCACCTGGAACCCAAATGCCTGAGAAGCCAACAAATCAAAGATAAGTTATTATCATGTACGCTCAACTTTTGCATTTTCATTATTCAAAAGCACTTCCTATATATTAAAAGTTCTTATGTCATAACCCAATTTTATTAAGGCAGTGTCTATGGTAGCTATACAAATGTCGTTTAAATTAAAGTCACTTTTCTTTTTACATTTTGGTAACACTTATTTTTTAAATTAAAAAGCATTGTCAAACAGTTAAAAAGAGTTATTTTGATTTTAGCAACACTATTTTAAGGCACCAAAGTCACCAAAACATAGGCAACATGGACACCACATTTTATTAAAGATAACTAATGTTAAATATAGTAAGCCATGATGATGACTGCAGTAATGATCTAAAATTAGAAAAAATAAATATACCTGAGGAGAGTTGTCAATTATTATAACTCGAGCTAAATCACGACCAAGCACAGTTAAATCTTTGAGGTAATTACCCTCCACATAAACACAGGACTCACGGTATACACGGTGGCGAAATATCTTCCTCTTTGGATCAAGCACGTTTAGAAGTTGCTCGGCATAAATGCTTTGACTAGCTGTAAATATAATTATCTCGAAAAGGCTGGAAACTCTGTTGAGGAAATCTTTGAGGTGAGGGCGGCAACGTACATATACAATGTGCTCCTCAGAATTAAAATTAACAGGAAAAGTGAAGTCTACATCCTCACAAGGCTCTAGTGTAGAATGTACCAAAGTTTCTGTCAAATAGAAAATTACAATCAATATACAGTCTATAAAAATCAGTATATATTAGGATGAAAAGGAATACATATTGAAGCAGTTCATGCAATTGTTAGCTAGGATAAAGGGAAAGTGAGAACATATTAATCTACTATAATTTAAAATATAAAATAATAATTTAAAACCTTATAATCTACAGAAACCCCTAGACAAAAGCCCTTTTCACAACTACAGAATCCCCTGAACGCTAGGAAGACAAAAAGCCCTTTTCACTTCAAACAGTTATTATATACCTATGGCAAGCATTTCACAAATCAGAATACATCACTAGCTGTCTTTTCCCTCTAAATAGGATTATACATATGGATAAAACTATGTCTTTCCATCCTATTAATTCAACAAATTAGGATAACAACCCTATAGTTAAAAGGAAGCACAGTAAGGAGCAGCTTTAGCACCAAAGTTGAGTTCCACGTTATCAATTTAGTAAGTTCATAAAATCATAATTGTATAAAAGTGATGACATTAAATTATATCATTAGTAATATAACAAAATTTGGAGCATAGTCATAATGTCAGAGTAAGATACGGCCATTCATATTAATGAAACAGCAATTAAAATCAGAGATTGAAAATGGGGCTTAACTACCAATATGTCCCCCAAGAGTGGTGCTAACAAAACAAACCTCAAAAGAAAGAAACGATAAAACAGTCCCCAAAAGGTGCAGGACGTTTGCCAAAATGGTCCAACTATGGGCAAGATGTTATTGAACAGCTGCTTTGAATTTACTCATATTTGGAATATCTTGGCAACAGCCTCTACATATTTTGGGGTCTTTTTTGTAATTCTTTCTTTTATGGTCCTTTTTGTAAGCATCAAAACCTTTCAGGGTTCATTTTGGTGGTTAACGCGGAAAAGATATAAGCAATGACAACCAATAGAGGGAAGGTTCATTCTGGTGGTTAATGCCGAAAAAGAGATAAGCAATGACAACCAACAGATGGAAAGGACGTGGAATGAAGTCAAGAACTAAAATGATCCGAATGCTAGCAATAGCATCAACTTCATTACAGCATAAAAAATATATATATGAATAAAATTAGTGTTAGATGTGTTCTAAGCAAGGCAAAAAAATTATTCTTACCATCCAAGTCTAGGACAAGAGTAGTAGGAGGACAGCTCCGTGTCTGCTTTGGTAGCAACAATCTTCTAAAGGTAGGAACCACAGTTGACAAGTCAGGTAAGGTCTTAATGAATAAGTAAGGATCAAAATCATCAAAATCATCATCCTCTGGGCATACATCTGGTGACATAGAATCCTGACCAGGCTCATCAATGCATTCCAGCTTAGAATTTTTCATGGTAAGATATATGGCAGAAACTTCCAAGGAAACATTTCCATCAAAATCAGAATTGCAATCATTCACATCATTTGTACTTAAATCCAGCATTGGATCACCGGATCTACATTGGTCATAGTTGGATGAATTATTTATGTCTACTTCCATTGCAGTGCCACATCCTCGACTAACAGCATCCGCCAGCGATAAATCTGTTCCTTGGTCAGGACAAATTCTATTTTGGTCCTCATGCTGAAAAAGTTTGACAAAATCAACTAGAAAGGGAGGGAGCGGGAAAAGGGGGAAAAAAGGGAGATATATGTCAATGAAAATCTTTAATATAACACTGGAATTAGTAGGAATACATAGCCAGCCAGAAATAATAATTCAAGGTCAATAACTGTGATAACAATTGAATCATTTACCTCTGTCAACTACTTTTCCTCCAGAACCCTTGGATAAATGAAAACCAGGAGAAAATATAGTTCCAGACTCCACATGAGCAGCTTCCTTGCTGTAGCCCTGAACCAACAAAATGATCTTGTAAATATGCAAGACAATATGCCAAGTTAAATAAAAGCAAGCCCCTTCAAAGAGACATTTCACAACATATTTGTATTTAATAATCTCAACATTGGAGAAACTGCTGAAATTAACTACATTGGAGGGATTAATAAGCTACTTTGACAAATGAGGTTCACTCCTCATGCAGTTGAAGAAGTTTCCAAAACCATCTTTTAAACAAAAGAAATTTAACTAACTAGGAAGTCACATTCACAAGTAAGGCTCACTTCTTAGTTCTTACGCAGTTGGAGTCTAGAAGTTTCAGAAATTCAAACAAAGAAACTTTGTAGTAGTATCCATGCACAACACAAATACATAAAGAAACATCCATTCAAAAATAACACAACTAAAATGATGGGTCTAGTTGAATTACCAAAACATCTACTGAAGCACCACTAACAGCATCATTTTGCAACCAAGCATTGGAAGTCCCATGATCCACAAAGTCATACTGATTACTCAAATCTGTTGAGGGAATTGAGTCTCCAGCTTTATTCTCAAGTGTGCTCACTGAGGTTACACCAACAGGTTATGAGAAAAAATAGTTAATTTAGTCAACATTTAGCATTCAGATTATTCTAAAATGCATAATTTGTCCAATTTATATATTTAATTTGAGTGCTTGTTTTCTTTGTAACTATAGATATATTTTTTTGGTATGATAAATGTACGCAAGAAACTTTCAGAAGAAAATTTATTTGGGTCATATCAAGAAGGAACATGGTTATTCATCAGGCAGGCTAGGAATTAATTAAGCTAAAAAAAACGTATCAGAAGTCATAAACAAAAAGCCAAACATTAAGCAAGATTATTTACAAAAAGGAACAAACTGTTACTGCTTACTTACATGATTTATTTTTTCTGGATGATGATGTAATTAAGTCAGCAACTTTCCTTTCAACCGCTTGCCCATTTTCAGATACCTTCCTCTGTGTTCTTGAAACTCGAGGACTGCCATGCTGTTGAGTAGCATTTCGTCTGGAGCCCCTTTTCTTGGTTTGCATGTTTACTTTGAGAAGAATGTCAGACCTGCCTGGTTGAGTTCCGTGGGAGCAATAAAATCAGAGACGAAATTCCAAAATTACTACTCTGTTTTCAACATAGGATACATTTATCAATATATGATCAAGGAACCTGGCCAATTGGAGATGTGAAGATATCTTATTAAACCTACCAACAACTAAGATGTTAAACTCTAGGCTGTATCTGAATAAGCTAATTTTGGAGTAAAAAGTCTTGAAACAACTCATAAAAAATCATCATCGTAAAAAGAAACACACTATTACTTCTCCAAAATAAGCTGTCATCAAACATACAATTATGGGAATATCGAGTCGGAACTTGCTAATTTGAATTACACTTTTCTCATGACTTTCCTTGTGCTACTTCATAAGCAAGGAAGCATGTTCATGATTTTATTTCTAGCTGCTAGTAGCTTGTCAAACACCCATAACCTTGATAGTATGTGATAATATCTAAATCTAGCACCATTAATTAACGTTTTATTAATTAATATTTATATATATAAAGTGCATTTTCAATCTTCAATTTGAGTATTTGACAAATAACAACAAGCATACTTATATTTCCAATTTAATAATTTAGTTTTTCAACCACATAGTACAAGACATACCATACACAAAGCCCTTCAAAACAGAAATGACACAGAAATTTTAAGTCTTTCAAGCTTCAAAGCGGTTCTCAATAATGAGGAAAGAAAATAATTAATGAATGGTTAAAGCTTGTAAATAGGTGTGCAAATGCAAGATGATATGAATTCTGCACAATCGGTTTTTTTTTTTGCTTGATTTTAATCATGCATCAATACCGCATTCATATCCTACAATTTTCAGAATTCGGTGCATCACTATTGTGTCCATATCATATCATGTAATGTGACCATTCAAGTATATAATTTGTGCCTCACATGGATTAATGTCAGGAAAATTAAAATCACAAAAAAGGTGAAATTCAAGAAATTATGCATTTCCAATCATCAGATATTCATATATCAATGACATTCACTGAATCTTCACAAGGAAAAAGAAAAATTGCATTGAATCATCAGAACTCCATAGTCCAGATACTCCAAAGCATCTCAAAATTAACAAGCAAGCCAACGAAATCAAACATCCAGAATCAATCACCATTTCAATAAACCAAAATTTGAGCATCGAAAGTAACAAGGAACAGCCAAAACCAAAACCTCAGCACTGAAATCAGATTAAAACCCTAAAAGTACAACAGAGCCTTAAAAAAACACAGAACATTTACCAAAAACAAAACGAATAAGCTAAAGGAACAAATTTCAGCTGAAATCTCAGATACCTGATTGGAAAAACCAAAAGCGAGTAGCTCTCACAGCAACGTTTCTTCTTTCGATCGAAAAGTCAAAACGGAAAAACGGAACAAGTAAATTGCTAAAACCAGCTGAAGAGTAGCTTAGCAAGGAAGAAAAAATGAGTAATTCTATAACCCTAGATTTGTATTCTATTCCCACACTTCATTTCAGCAGAAAATTTTTGGATGTTTTTTTCCCTCCAATGAGAAAGTGAGAGGGAAAACAAAACATTGACGGACGGAAGTGTGAGGCTAAATTTTGCTTCTGAAATTTTGATTAAATTTAATTGAAATTATTAATTTCTTTTTTTTATTTATTGTCCACCGATATTTGAAAAGCTGAGATTATTTCTTAGTATTTTCTTACACGTTTGAAGAAGAGACGCGAGGGTGATAGTTGTGACCACGCGCGCGTTGATGAGCTGGCACGTGTCATGGGAGGTTCATGTTGTCCTGAGTTTTGTGACCTTTGCGGGGGAGAGTGAAATGCACGCGTTAAAAGTTGCGAGTGATAAGTAATAAGTCTCTCTTCTCGGTTGCCATTTTGAATTTCAAAACCCGACTCCGTACTCAACACTCTTGCCAATGGTCACCGAACTCTCATTAATTTTTTTTTGGTCATCTCGTTAATTTATTTTGAACGCTCCTATTTCCTGGATTTTGCTGACGAGGGCCTCAATTGTTTTTTTCATGTTTTCTTTTCTCGGTATCTAAGGCTGCGTTTGGTTCAGGGTTTAGAGACTGAGATTGGGAGACTGGAAATTAGTATTGTGTTTTTTGGCCATAGACTGGAACTAAAATTTCAGTTCCAGTCCTTAGAATTTTAATATTTTTAGTATCTCCATTTTGGAGGGACTGGAAGACTAGAAACTGGGACTGAAATTTTAACAAATTTTCCTTTCATTCTTACCCTTACTTAGTTTATCAAATTCCAATATTTACCCTCAATGAATTGAATTAGGTTTACCTTGTATCTGCCTCAGCCACTCCGACATTACTCATGAGCAACCCTAGCTCGAGCAACACAAGATTGAGGCGGCAGCAGCAGCAAATTCGCCGTCTGGAGTGCGGTATCCCGGCGCCGGAGAGGACGATCGCCGAAGGCCGAAGCTCGAAAAGAGGTATGTCCTTCTTGTGTACGGTTCTTCAAGTTGTGCGTGTGTTTGCTGTTTCTGTCTTCTTCGAGTTGTTCCTCGAGTTGTGTGTGTGTCTGCTGTTTCTGTCGTTGTTGGAACTCATGGGTTTGAGCCTGTTCTATGTCTTGCTAATCGTTTTTTATTGCTGAGTTTGATGGTTCCTCTTGCTAATCGTTTTTATGAACAATTGTCTGAAGGAGCCTTTTTGACATAGCATGTGTAATCAAAATTATGTATTTCATCTACACTTGTGAATGCCGAGACTTTCGTTCCATTTAACCATTAAGAAATAAGAAATTCCTTTTTTATGACAATGCAATATGGGAGTCGAAGTCAGCTTCTTTTAATATGTTCCCTATGCAGGCATCTCGGCTGGGAAAACTTCGGTGGCGAGTTTATAGGGATCTCCTAAACCTGCAGTAGAAGCAGGATCTGCTCTGATTGAAGTTCAACTTCAACACCACCTCAATCCATCTTCAAGTGATGTAACTTCACCGGTTTTGAGTCTCGCTCTCACAAGTAAGTCGAACTGCCTTTGGTGGAACTTTTTCCTTCTTATTGTTTTTGTTATCAATATAGGAGTTAGCAGCCTTGTAACATCATCTTTGTTACTTGATGGTACCTTGCAGTTTTGTTCAGCGGACAACTGGTTCGGATTTGCCTGTAAAACTGAGCAGAGATGCACATTAATGCAGGGTTTGTTGCTCTTGTGCTTCTTCTGTTCTTGGCTTTCAAAGCATTTTCTTCGTTACGAGACTGAATATGTTGGGTAGTTTATCCCCAGTGTGTATATTAATCAATGATGGGG
>JASCZI010030344.1:15904-46719 GCA_036250425.1 Stylosanthes scabra
TGCGATATATGTGACTTCTGCTTATTAAGAGCAATTTTGAGTTATTTTACCAAACGAATGTCATGTGACTTTCCGTCAGCTGCTTTTTGAGAGCACAAAAAGCTCAGTCGCTTTTTGAGAACCACAGCATTACCAAACCGAGCCTAAGTGATTAACTGAAATTTAGAAAAGCTTAAATGACGAGCTACTCACACAGGTAAACCACAAATATGCACCTGTGTTATTTTTTGTTCGGGTAAAAATGAAAGACTAATTCAAGTATTTTTAATTGAAAAAGTTTATTTTGTTGGATTTTTTCTAAAATTTATAAATTTTTAGTTATCAAGTGTATATTTAATGCAAATTAAAAAAAAAATTTTAAAATATCTTTAAAACTTCTAACAAATTACAAACTTCAAAAAAAATTATATTTAACTCTTAAAATTATGGGTAAAATATATTTTATGTGTCTGTAATTTTTGAAAAGTTTTAATTTTATCCTTGAAATTTAATTTTTTTCAATTTTGTAGCAGAACTTTTCAAAATATATCAATTTTGTTAGTGACCATCTATCAACTTTAAAATAGTTAACTGACGTAATGGCAAGCAAGGGTGCTGATGTGGCAAGTGAGCATCCCACTCTGCTCGAAAACTTGTTAACCTGAAGTTTAAAAAATGTTTCAAAAATACCCCTGTGGAAAAAAAAAAAGGTTTTGCCTTAAAATGTCATTAATTCCCTGTTATACCTTGTAATCTACTCAAATAATACATAGTTACATACAGACCAATTCACAGATTGATAAGCAAATTTTGTCTATTTCATTAACATAGTGAAATCTCTAAAAAGTAGGCATAAATATGTTTATTTCATGTCTATTACACTTCACAAAAGAAGGCATAACTAGTCTTGCCAAACAAAACACATTGAACAATGCCTAACAATTCAAAGACTCATATCAAAATACTCCAAATGCAACACAATAGTTGTTGGTCCAAATAGTTTAAGAACAGACATGCCAACATTCCCAAAACATAAAAAGCAATAACAAATGATCTATGAGCCAGTGACGCCACTCCGAGTCTGGCTTGCTTGAGTTAATGGTTGCTCTTTTGAAGTTGTGATTGGACTGATTTGTTTTTTCTTAACCATTCTTGTTGCTCTAGAATTGGGTGGCTCGGAGTTACTTGGTTGAACTTTCTTGGGTCTTGTATTTCCAGCATTTCCAGTATGCCCAGCACTTCCAGCAATCCCAGCATTTCCTACACCTCCATCACTCACAGCATTTCAGCAGTTCCACCACTCCTAGCATTTTCAGTTGTCTCCTATCAGGACACACATATCATAGAACATGAGGTAGTATTCACACAACAAAGAATACCACATTGGAAAAATAAAATAAAATCAAACCCTAAACCCTCATCATTAATGCATTAGGAATTCAACAATCAGATCTAAAAAAAAGAGAAAATAACATATAACTCAACAATGACACAAGAACAATAAACTAAATGAGGCTTTGAAGTAAATAACAAACCCCAAAAAATTAGAACATGCCTTGAATCACGCATAAAACCAATGGCCCGATTATCCCTCTGTGTTGCTAGAGATGGCCGCTTGCTTGAGATGGAATCAGTCAACGCCTCATCGGAGTGGGAATCGCGCGGTTCACGGTTGTCGTCGTCATCGCGTTGTCTCCGTCGCACACGGTCTTCAAGGCGTCGTCGTGCAATCAGGTCCGTCACTTGCTTCGTGTTCTCGAAGTGCTTCTCTGGCGTGGTCTCCCTCTTCTAATTGGACCCGTCGCCGTCGCAGTCACAATGTGGGTTTCGCAACCCTTCTTTCACTATCTCTGTTTTTTATGTTCTTTCCGACTATTGTCTAGTAATGATGACTTCGAGCATAAGGAGAAGAGAGAAGACAGTACTTACAGAAATTTTTCTTGATGATTCGAGTGCATTTCTAATGCATTTTTGCAGCTTTAACAATTAATTATTTTCGTCTCTCCTGGAAAGTGGTAACTTTTCTCTTTCCCTTTGTTTGTTTTGCTCCCCCTCTATATCAAACGATGGAATAGCAAAGCTTGAATTCTGAAGCTTCTTTAAATAATAATAGAATTCATTATTAACATTACTTTAAAGCCACCAATATTATTTGCCAAATCAAGTCGTTGATGTTCTAGGATGAAATTATCGTAAAAGCCCAAGAATTAGCAGGTCATAGAATTTGAAAAAATGGATTCACTGGAAAATGGTGAGGTAAAAGGAAGAGGAAAATAGCGCACCACAAGCAGAGTAGGGTTATGGACCCTAGAATTAGGAGAAAAACAGGGAGAAAAAGATTAGCCTCTTGATTAATAAAGGGTTTTGAATAGTTATAACTTATAATTTTAATTAGGTATTATATCACAGGCTATCTCGTTGCAAATTTGCAAACGGGTTACTCCTCCTCCTCCTCTTCATTTTTTTTTTCTTTTAAATTCTTTTATAACCTTCTACAATGAGCCAGATAAAAAGTAGGTCCCAATAAAATCTGAAATTTTTTTTGGCTTCGGACAGTGGCTGCTAAGAAAAACTCAAGTTACAAATTCCTCTTTTGACTTCGAAAACAACCGAAGCAATAGCAAAATCAATATTTCAACAAAAACATATAAACTTTCCATTCAAGTAACGGCTTTTAATAAAAAAAAATTTAGGGCAGTTTCCCTGAATTGAAACACGACGCAAAAGCATGTCAAACCTTGAGGCTGCCCCAAAAACCACATATAGGCCGGGTGAAATTGAGTTCTCACACACCATTTAGCTGAGATCCCATTGGAACGGCCATCAACATAACATGAATCACAAATTTGAAACAGAAAACGTAACATCAAGTAGTAGATATTATTAAATAAAATGAATGTATAAATCCCTTCTACCATATGCAAATTAGAAGCAAGCCAATCTAACTGCAGAAGGAAGAAGTGAATTCAAGGTTTCAATTTGTGCCCGCAACGGAACTCAGGCGCCAATGCTTAATGAGCGCCGCCTGGTTCTCTAATTGGCACATGGAACCCTTACTGCAACTACGTTGTGGTTTTATAGGCAGTGGTGAGAGGTTTTAGAAGAAGGTCGGTATGAAATGTCTATTTTATCCTTCTTATTTTAATTAATTAGTTTTTCTTTCTTTTATAACATAATCGCATAATGTACAATTAAAATATGGGAAACTATAGAACATCCAAAATTTAAAAAAATAGAACATCTAATTTAAATTGGCTTATGTTGGCTGAATTTTTATTGGTTACCTAGAATTACTCTTAAAATATATATCTAATTATAACAATTCCATAATTAAAAGAGAGTTTTAGAAAAGCTCCCCTGCCTTAATTATGCAGGAACAGCAGGGCCAGCAGCAACACAACAATCATGGCAGCAACAACATTGTTCACAATTACAATAATCATGACTGAGACGAAATATAACCATAACAAGACCAAATGAAGGAAAAATAGAGGACATAGGTAGAACAATGACGATGAAAACCTGCAGAACGTAGCAAGGGAAGGCAGTGTTCATGGTGGTGGCTGGCCACAGAACATCAGCTACGACAGCAGCCACGTCCATCGCGGCTACAGCTCCGGCAACCATGGTGTGTGTGCAAAACAGAAAGATGGTGATGACACATCCGCGGTGGTGCTGCATGGGCCAAGCTCTTCGAGGCTGACAGCGACGGCGGCTAGTTCCACCAACGGCAACGGCTTCTTTGAACGACGGTGGTGGCGGAGCAAGGTAGAAGACAAAGGCGATCGCATCGGAACCAGCGACGGAGACAGCTTCGTGGTCCAACACCACTGTCGCGGTTCCTCCTTCGACCACCACCCACCATCAATTCCAGTGAGCAATCAACAGCGGCAACTGCGAAACGGCGTCGTGGCGGCAACGGTGAGGTGCGGCGGTTTTGCTACGACACGGCGACGCAAACCCGACCCCCTTCACTCGTCTCTCTATCTCTTTAATTCTCTCTCTCTCTGTCCGTGCGTGTGAGTTTAGGTTGTGTCTCTAGGGTTTTTATGGGCTTATTTACTCAACTGTCCTTGTTTCTAAATCTAATTGCCGAAATACTCCTGTTTTGAAACTATTTAGGCAGCTGCCTCTGTTTTGCCACGGGGCTGGTAGCTAGCTTTGGCAGCTAGCTTTTTTTTTGCCGCAGTGGCGCTAAAGCATCGGGCGCCATCCACGTGGAGGCGTGGAAGCGAGAAGCGCCTTCAATGTTAAAGGCGCCAACACCAAAATCGTAATTATAGAGAAAACCATTTTGCAGAAGGCGTCTCTCATGTGGATTACGCCAAACGCAAAGGCGCCCCATATATGGGGCGCCTTTGGTGCTGAAGGCGCTTTTGGTGTTGGTGCCTTTAGCATTGAAGGCGCTTCCCGCTTCCACGCCTCCACATGGATGGCGCCCAATGCTTTAGCGCCTCCGAGTCAGCTGCGACAAAAAAAAAAAGGAAACTAGTTGCCACTCTGACAAAATAGGGGCAGCAGCGTAAATAATTTTAAAATAGGAGTATTTCGGGAATTAATTTTGGAAACAAGGGTAGTTGAGTAAATAAGACGTTTTTATGTGTTGAGTGGTGGGTGAGGCAGCCGCTGTGTTGTGTTAGAAATTAGGGTTTTTGTGTGTGGGTGCGTCTAATTTGAAAAATGGGTGTAGAAATTAGGGTTTGTAATCACGGGATTTTGGGAATTTAGGTTAAATAGAAAGGAGTAAGGTAATATAAGGTAATCCAATAAAATTAAGAGGACAGAGTGGTGATTCAAGTTCAAACATAATACAACAAAAACTATTTTTGAAACATATAATATAATTATTATTTATCAACTTATAAATTAACTTTATGTATTTTATTTACTCAATTTAAAATTAAAAATAACATAATATACTTAATTTTCTTTAGTCTCATAAAATTAAACTAAACATCAATTATTCAAGTCAACTTATAAATTATTATTACCTTTAAATTACTAAAATATATAAATTAAACAATATAATAAATTTTTCTGTCTTGATTTATAAAATAAAAACTCAAATATTTAACGTATTTAAATTAAATTATTAAACTCTTATTATTTTTCAATTACTAAATATATTATTTGAAATGTACAAATTGCTTAATTATAACATATACCAAATAAAATAAGAATTTAATTTAAATTTAAACTTATTCATCAAAAAGCTTACCCAATTACTTTTAATAATTTATGAAAATATATACTTGAAATATTACAACAAAACTTGAGTAAACTTATTCATCAAAAAACCCAATTGATGTTGTTGTTTATGATGATGATGGAAAACTAAATTGGATTTTCATGAAAAACATAACCAAATTATCATATAAAAGAGTACTGAATTTGGATATAAAACAGAGCTGGATTTTTAGAAAAATGAAGTGGATTTTCATGAAAAATAGAACTGGATTTTCAAGAAAAACATAACTGGATTTTCATGAAAAATAGAATCGAATTTCGAAAGAAAAAAAAAACCGAAGTGGATTTCACTAAAAAACATAATCGAATTTTTATAAAAACTAGAAATGGATTTTTATGAAAAACAGAACTGGATTTTCATGAAAATCAAAAGCATGAATGCCTAGGCGCTCATCTTGGCGCTTAGGCGACAAAAAACATAACCGGATTTCATTGAATAACATAAACGAATTTTTTTGAAAAGAAGAAACGGATTTCTCCTCCTCCTCATCATCATCATCATGAAATTCTTCTTATCATTCTTCTTGTTCTCCTTCTTCTTGTCTTTCTCATCCTCCTCTTCCTTCTTCTATCTTTTTCTTCTTTGTTGCTGCTTCGTTGATGCAGCCGCCGCCATCATCGCTGCTGCTGTCATTAAAGTCGGAAGAAGCAGCTGAAGAAAGGAGAAGAAGAATGATGAGACGAAGAAGAAGAACGAAAAGAAAGGAACGCGTGGTTGCACCAGGGAATGAAACACACGTTTTTTGTTAACGCATGAGAAAAATAGCTTGGTTTGGACTTGATTGATTAAAATACTTAGTTGTGTAGAATTATTGATTATAAAAAATCAGACCGATCCAGTCGGTCCGAAAACCCAGATACCAAGTTCAACCAACTTAGGTATTGGATCGGATGTGCATGGGAACCGTATAGAGAATTGGTTAGACCCCTACAACTTTTGTCAAAACCGGCAAACTAGACGGATTTCAAGAATCTGTATCAGTCAAAATTAAAAAAAAAAAAGTTGGCAAACAACAACGTTTAATTTGGGGCTTAGGGAAACCCATGCTCCCTCACCTTTGCAAATTCGCGCCCCTGCAGTCACTTAGTTTCTTGCAGTCTCAATCTGCACCCTCTCTCTCAGCCTCACATGTCATACTTGCGGTGTCAGTCAGCTGATAGAAGTCGCCTCTCCTTCATCCGCACTGCCGGTTTAGCTTCCTTCTAATTCTTCTCAGCTTCTGTCTTGGCTTCTCTACGATGTCAGTCCTTGCTCTCCATCTTTTGTCTTGGCTCTGTCCTCCACTCCGCTGTGTCGTGTGCCTTGTCGTCCATCCGGCCGTCCCTGTGTGTGTCTGTGTTGAAGCGGAAGATTTTGAAGTAACTTCGTCCTCCTCCTGCATCCCTGATTGAGTTGCTACTGCTTTTGTTGGGGAGTTTTTTTATTTTTATTTTTTCAATTATTTATGCTTATTAGTTAATAGTTTCAGTTGGTTTAGATAAATGGGCGATTAGTTATATTGATTTTTAATCAATTTGGGTTGGTCTAGTGGCCAACGATAAACCCTTAAATGAAGCTCAGATCTACGAAGGATTAGTCCTTGACTGAAAAAAAAAAAAGAGTGATACTGATTTTTATTAAGGTAATAAGTTCTGTCACTTTGAAATTGTATCTCAACCAAAACTTCTCTAACAATCTCGTAATCAATCAATAATAATTCTCATGGCCTAATTTCAGCATCAAGGTACTCAATTTTCATTCTATTCACTTTTTGCATTTTTAATACGCCAAATCATTTTAGGAGCCTTCTATGGTGAGTTATCAATCACGAACACTTTGTTGAATTGATGTGTCCACGTATCAGACATATTTTTGACATGATACTGACCGATACTCGTCCAACACGCATGTCTTCCATGTCTCATCTGTTTTCTTAGAAAAACAAAAAAAAAACCTTTTCAGACACACTTGACACTTCAAGTATCATCGCGTGTCCGCGTGTCCAACTTTATTATTAATTTATGTTCTTAAAATAAGTTTAAAAGTAGTATATATTACTATTTCTTAAAATTAAAAGTTATTCTAAATATTTTATATAATTAAAAAAGACATTAAAAATATTTTAAAATAATAATTTAAATTTTAATATGAATAAAATGTCAAGATATAATTATAATTTTATTAAAAACATATTATATTTTATTTAGGATTTTTTTTAATAAATAAAAAAATTCAAAATTTACAAATATAGGCGTGGCTACAAGAATTTACGAAAATAAGCGCCCTTTACTTATCTCGGGCTCAGTGGTCCCGGAATATCCTATACACGTATCTCGGGTTCACTGAGCCCGGAATAGCCCCTTTCCAAACTGAATCAACGTATCTCGGGGTCTCCAAACTGAATTAACGTATCTCGGGGTCTCTGAGCCCGGAATAGCTATTCCGAGACCACAGAGCCCGAGATAGGATCCGAATTCATCTATAAAAAGGAGCCCAAGAGCCACCTCAAAGCATTCAATCATCTCATACTTTCTCCCACTTCCCAAAAAAAAAGAATGAATGTAAAAATTATTTATTTTAAAATATTAAAAATAGAGGATAAGATTATACATTAAACACTAAAAAAAATTATTTATTAACTTAATTGTGAATGAATAGGTTAGAGAGGGTAATTTACCCTCTCAAAAAGAGAGAGTACCGTAACATTCATCTTATTATTATTGTTATTGGAAATATAATTAAGAGTAAACACTCATCCCAATCCTCGACTTTTTTTAATTTGGACAAAGCGCCCCCTAATCATATTGATATACCAAATCGGTCCCAACAATTATATGAAATATACAACTTAGTGCATGTGACTGATTAGCAACAGGTGACCTAGATGACATGTCAGTCTCCCTCCCATGTGTACAAACTCAATGACAGCATGGAATGGTTGGGCCATAAAGGGACTTATTGGTCCCCAAACACCTACGAAACGTTACAAAGGAAACTTCTTCTTCTTCCTCGTTCCCCCTCCAATTCATGAACACGTTGAGAAGACCTAGGGTTCGCTAATTGAAATTCTGCTAATTTCAATCATCGAAGAGAAGGCCATGGAAGACAAATTGGGTGGCTCGTTTAGTGACCAGAGTTGGAGTGGCACTTGTGTTTCCGGCAAAAGCGGCGGCGGAGGAGACTTGATTAGGAGAAAGAAGAAGTTCGCCGCGCCAAAATGGTGGCACTGGAGAGCTTGGTGGCCGAAATGAAGACTGGAAACAGAGGCTATGCTACATCCAATTGTTTGGGGGTTGGTTTCTTCTTGTTGGGGATTACTTTGACTGTATGTTTTTTGGCTTTGTTCGGGATTTAGTTAGGTTGTTTTGGAGTGTTGAGGATTTAGTTAGATTGTTTGGGAGTTGGTTTCTTGTTGGCTTTGTTTAAGATTTAGTTAGATTGTTTGGGTGTTGGTTTCTTGTTGGCTTTTTTTAGGATTTAGATAGCTTGATTCCAAGGCAATTGGAAGGAATATAGGATCTGCTGAATTGAAATTAAATGTATTCTTTGCTCTGACATGAAATGTAAACTTTGAATTGAAATGAAATGTATTACCTTTATATTGATATATGAAATGTGTTGTCTCTGCTGCAAACTTTGGATTGAAATGAAAGGGAATGTAAACTTTGAATTGAAAAGAAATGTATTACCTTTGCTTAATTGAAATGAAATGTATTGTCTCTGCTACAAACTTTGGATTGAAATGAAAGAGAATGTAAACTTTGAATTGAAATGAAATGTGTTAATGCTGCTGAATTGAAATGAAATGCACTATCACAATTTACTTGAAATGAAAATGCACACATCCGTAAGCACACATGCACTAGCACTAACTCTATTGCCAATTTTTCACCTAGATAGTCTAACCTGTGCAGATATAGAGATAGCTTAATCAATGTAATGGCATGGTTATTTCAAGATTTTCATCACAATTTGATCCTTCATGATAATAGTAGAAATATATTAGATATTATCCCAAAAGATTGTATCCTTTACATAATAACTAATCTTAAAGATTGTATCAATAAAATAACCAAGATGGCATTGTCATAATAGACATTAGCATTAAGGATTAACAAAAACAGATAGGCATTGTCTTAATTTAACTAAGTAAGCCAACAGAGAAATTGTCTTTCTACTGAAGGCTTCAACAAAAAAAAGTAGTGTGTATATGCTATTAGTTAATTCTAAATCCTTGGAATGCTTATTTCTGGCCTGGTGGCTTGAAATTTGGAGTTGGCATGAACTTGAAAATTCTTTCTGATGCAGTTCCTTGAGCTGCTGCCATTGTCTCTTGAGATAGAGCCTCATGGTTGCTAGTGCTAGGCACACTAAGTGGCTGCTGTGGAGGATGAGTAGGTGGTTGCTGGGTTGGGGCAGGTGCAGGTTGTGGTGGTCGAATGGAGAATTGCACATCTCTGAAAGGTGCTGGTGGCCTAAAGACTTTCAGTTTGGGCCTCAAATACTGCATAGTCTTTGGCATGGGTGGAGGCACTGGAATAACAAATTGTGTTGGAGCATTTTGCTGCTGAGAATTACTTTCATTATCATTGCCCAGACAACAGTCCCAAATATACAACACATAAGTAACAACATACTTAGAACAGAGCATATTGACCAAAACAAATAAAGATGTGAGCAAGGTGTTATGTAACTACAACCATTGGGGGAGCAGATTGTGAAACCGGTATCTCCTCTTGTGGATCTGTTGCCACATTTGGTCTCTTTGGCATTTTCTTCCTTTGCCTCTTTGCCTTGGCCTGGAAAACTATGAATGTTAAATATTACAAAACTCACAGCCTTCAAAGAATTATGAGTAATAGCACTTACAATCACATCTTCAAGTGTTGGAGGAGGGGCATTGGCTGTTGTGTTGTCCTCACTTCCGGCATCAGGTTTCTGAACCTTAGGCTTTTTCTTCTTAGGTTGACAGTCTTTAGTTTGAGGGGCACCTTTGCATATTTTATAGTAGTGGCCTTTCTCACCACATTTGCTACATGTAACTTGAAATGTTCTTCTGACTTTGTCACCATTCATTGCTGGAGGTGGTGGCCGTCCAGCCTCGGTCCTCTTTTTCCTTGGACGCCCAGGTGGTCTCACAATCCTTGGTGCTACTGGCTTTGCACCATCAGTGGGATACCAGAATTCTTCACTGTTTACAGGGTTTACATGCATATCGTATGTGGCTCTAATAGCATCCATTGTGAGAAAAGGAGAAACAAATTCCTCAACAGGCTTCACCTTGACTTTAGATATAGCAGCCACAGCATGTACACACGGCATACCTAATTTAATCAGTTTGAAAGGTGCAATTGTGAGACAAGCATACAATGTCATGAATCAATATAATGAAATAGCTAACATAGAATACAAATATTACCTGTTAGTTGCCACAGGTTACAAGCGCATGTGTGCTCACGGATGTTGACACGAAGAGTTTTCTTATCATAATTTACTTGAAAAATGACCCTGTCATTATCCCCAGCCCAGTCTGCAGTCCATTTGTGACTCATAGGCTTAATGAATCGATCAAGGCGCTTTTGTTGGGCAGGTGCCAGTCTTCCTTTATATGAACTAAGCAACCTCTTGTGCATTGCCATTCTCCTCATAATATGACATCTCAGCTCTTCACACAATGTTAGAATAGGCTTCTCCCTTGCTGCAACGATGAGAGCATTCCAAGACTCACAAATATTACTAGTGACACTGTCATTCTTGGGCAAATGGCTAAAGAATGCCCTGCACCACATGGCAGGGTCAAATCTGCTCATGTACTCCCACGCCCCAAGACTGACAGCCTTCAATAGTTCCTTCTACTCACATAATCAAAATGCATAGCAGCAAAACAACACCAAGCAGAAGGATCAACCAAAATGATCAAATTTTAAAAACTGAGAACATCAACATCTACATTATCATCGTAAAGAAGAGAGCAAGTTGATGAGGGTTAAAGAAGAGACTAAGAGTTAAATATCAGATTGGCCCCTGAAATTTGGGACTACCATCAAATTGGCCCTTGAAATTCAAATGTTATCAAATTGATCCCTCATTTTTACGATTGTGACTCGTATTGGCCCTTTAAAGGTTATCCGTAAAAAAAACGCTGATGTAGCCGCTAATTGTTCATGCTGAACTCTAATAACATGATGTCGTGATATGTTGGCGCCATTATAGTGCCAAAATGACATCGTTTAAGGCCAAAGGAAGTTAAAATCTCTCTCACATAACGCAATGAAAGATAAATTTTAACTTCTTTTACTCTCAAATAACGTCATTTTGGTACTTTGTTGACACGAACATATCATAATGTCATTTTATTAGAGTTTAGTGTGGACAATTAACTGCCAAATCAGCGTTTTTCTTACGGATAACCTTGAAAGGGCCAATGTGAGTCATATTCGTAAAAATGGGGGACTAATTTGTTAACATTTAAATTTCGGGGGCCAATTTGATCGTAGTCCCAAATTTCAGGGGCCAATCTGATATTTAACTCCCTTGATGAGACAACTTCAACCACTCGTAATCTCCTAGCACTCGTCCATTGAAAGCTCGAAGGGGGGTCGACAATGGATTCTTCGTCTCTCTGTTTTGGAGGGAAAAGAGTGAAGAGGGTGATCAAGTTAGGGTTATTTGTGAATGAAGAATGAGAAGATGGAGATTTATGTCAATGGGAATTTGTAACGTTTCGTAGGTGTTTGGGACCAATAAGTACCTTTATGGTCCAACCATTCCATGCTGTCATTGAGTTTGTACACATGGCATGGAGATTGACATGTCATCTATGTCACCTGTTGCTAACCAGTCACATGGACTAAGTTGTATATTTCATATAATTGTTGGGGACCGATTTGGTATATCAATACGATTAACGGGTGCCTTGTCCAAATTAAAAAAGGTCGAGGACCGGGATGGGTGTTTACTCTATAACTAATATGTTTCTTGTTCTATATGTAAAAAACTAATTTCTAAATATGTATTAATTGCTCTTTAAAAATTGCGCAAGGACTACTGAAATTCAAATACTTTTTAAACTTTAAAAATTTAGAAAAACCACGATTCAGCAAAGTATTAGGGACAACTAGAACATGCACCTACCGCATTCGTGAAAAATTCGTTAAAGCAAAAGTTACGGACTTACGGTAGAATGGTTATTTTGGAAATAAAAGACATAGTTAAAGCAAAAGTTACAATAGAATGTGACATAGTTTCTCAAAAGCACTCTCTAACTAGGCATATTACATAAACAAAATACAGACTAGAGCTATAACCCTCCAAGGCTCTAGCCGAGCGAACCAGACTACTAGTCACCACCTGCATCTGAAATATTTCAATAACAACGGAGTAAGAACTACAAATTCACGGGATTCCCAGTACAGAACAAGCGCCCAAAGCTTAACTCTAATATCTACCTAATCTCAAGGGTCAACATACAGAAATTACACAAATAGAGCAGTTAGAACAAATAGTCAATTACACACATAACAACAAACAGAATATGTATATCAGTTAGGCACACCCAATCAATGTCACGTAATATGCAAATGATGTATGCCTAGATCCTGCAGGCTAAGATGAGCTCATCCGGTCGGTTATAATAGCCAAGCCCGACCGATCCATAACTAGCACTAGATGACCATCGTTCGTACTTCCCCGGAGGACCAATCAGCCGGCCCCGATCGTAAATGATCTCTCATCTCATAATCATATATACATGGGGGTTCCCTTCTCATCTCATGACTATCACCTAGGTTGGTAGCCGGGACGTTGGCAGGAGGCCCCCCTGCCGCTACCGTAAGCCGCGACGTTAACCTTTGTCCCACGTGGAAACAAAGGCCCCACAGACACTTACTACTCTCGATGGTCCGCTGTTGCCGTAAGCTGAGTCGTTAGCCCTTTGGCCCCTCTAGACCTAGGCTCACGGTGTAATGAATTGCGGTAAATGAAAATGATTGAGTAGCCTAGGAAGTGGAACACCTTATATCACCCTTTCAGAATCATTGTTTTAAAATTTTAAGAAGGTCCGAATCAATTCGAATGCCTCCCGAATCGACTCGAGCCTCGTATCCAAGTTCTGTGAAAAACGTGCAAAAGGGCTTCAAATCGATTCCCTTCCTAACTGAGTCGACTCGCTTTGGGTGAAACTTCCTAAATTTTCTAAGTTTGAAAGCTCGAGTCGACTCGCCAGTGTAGCGAATCGATTTAAGAAATCAAGTTTAGTTCCTACGTAAAAACGAATCGATTTCACCCCCACGTCGAGTCGATTCTGTGTACTTAGACAAATGTCTCTTGAGAAAACCTTTTTCTGAGAATCGGCTCGACGGAAGCGCGAATTGATTTAAGAGAAGCCTTTTACATTCGGTCCAAAAACGAATCGGTTTGCCCCAGATCAGAGTCGACTCGAAATACTTAGCAAATCCTTCGTTTCTCAAATTTTCTTCCGAGTCGACTCGACCCCAAAGGCGAATCAATTTAAGGTTCAAACTTTGGTTCCTGCCCAAAAACGAATCGGTTCGACTATGAACCGAATCGGCTCGCTGGTTAGGAAATTTGAAGATTTTGAAGAGTTTATGTCCACCGAGTCGAGTCGACTCGACCCTCATCGAATCGATTCCTCGTGATAGAAACCTGCATTTTTCAATCAAAAACCAACCATTTCCCTTACCATTTCAACTCCTCTTCCCTTACCAACTTGGTATCACTTACCATTCCTCATATATCATCTCTTTGACACCATTCCACACATCAATTCCATCAATTCCACTTTCTAACTACTCAATACATGGTTTTAAACACATTTTATCATTGTCAATCACATGCAAGCATACATTAACATGTCAAATTCACAATCAAGCACATAATTCAACAAGCAAGTCAAGAAATCACATAGATACAAGCTTTAAACTAAGGAATCCTACTCCGTACCTCTTGTAGACCTCCGAAAGCTATGAGACCTAGCGTTCCTCACTCAAATCCTCCAATCCCACTAGCTCAATTGTACTTCCTTGGCTTCAATCTATGCCTAGTGTCCCCTAATTCATGGAATTTCCATGGAATTCACAAAAACCCAACTCAATACCCAATAAATGGAGTAGAATGAGAATGTAACTATAACCAACTATACCCATACCTCAATTGTGCTATAGAAACGGAGATGGGGACGAGAGCTTCGCGTAGTCGGCGACGGTGCGGCGATCGGAACTCCGGTGAGTGAGTTATGGTGCTTGGAAGGTGAGTGTTGGTGGCGTTCTTGTGAGTGAGAGTGAAAGAGAGAGATGAGAGTGTTTGATGTTGTTGTTGTCGTGTGTTGTTGTGTTTTGTGGGTGAGTGAGTGAGTGTTGGGTCCCTTTTGACCCATCTCACTCACTTGACCCAGTTGTGTCAACCCAATGTGGTGTATACCGGTTTATTCCAATT
The DNA here is from genome assembly GCA_036250425.1 of Stylosanthes scabra. Lineage (NCBI taxonomy): Eukaryota > Viridiplantae > Streptophyta > Magnoliopsida > Fabales > Fabaceae > Stylosanthes > Stylosanthes scabra. Next base: position 30,564 of record JASCZI010030344.1, read on the forward strand.
AACCCCTATCGTGTTTAATTTACGTTGATTCAAAATTGGGAATGTCACAGATTTTGAATAAAAACAGAAACGGATTTTGAATGAAAATAGAAACAGATTTTGAATTAAAAACTTAATTGGATTTTCATGAAAACAGAAACGGATTTTTAATAAAAATAGAAACGGATTTTGAATGATAACAGAAACGAATTTTGAATTAAAAACTAAATTGGATTTTCATGAAACAGAAACAGATTTTGAATGAAAGTAGAAACGGATTTTGAATGAAAGTAGAAACAAATTTTGAATGAAAGTAAAAATGGATTTTCATGTATAACAAATTATTGGAAGTTACCACTCAAATGTACTCCATCTTCCTGCTACTGCTGCTACTCGTCTTCCTCCTCCTATTTACGTGGTTTTGGTCTTCTTCTTTCTATTGTTGTCGTTGTCATTAAGAAAAACCTAAATTGATTACAAACTACATGGATGCTCGAATCTGTTTCAGAAGAAGAATCAGAAATTAATGAGTACTTAATAGCATCCATCCTCAACTAATCAGGCACAAAACAACGAAATTAAATGGATCACGATAACAAAGAATGAGAATGGCGGTGAATGGAGTGTGAGAGAAAACAGAGAAGCTTGCTAAAACGAAATTTGAAATAACGCATTTGAGTGAAAAAAGGGAATAACGAAAAATCAGGGATTGAGATTTTCAAAAAATCGTAAATAACTGAACCTACACATAATGAGAAACGCTTGTGGTTTGAGGACTTGGTTAAGCTTGGTTATCAAAAAACTTGGTTGTGTATAATTATTCTTATAGAAATATTTATTCTTTCCATAAGTTTCTTAAATATTTGAAGTTATTAATAAATAAAAAAAGTTAATTACATATTAATATTTATTTAAAAGATTAAATATATATAATAATGTTTATTAATATTGGAAATAGTTATTCTTTCCTTAAATTTCTTAAATATTTGACGTTATTAATAAATAAAAAATTTTAATTACATATTAATATTTAAATGATTAAATATATATAATCATGTTTTTTTTAAAAAAAAAAATTAGATAGCAAGGGTCAGATCCAACTTCAGCCCATGAAAGCCTTTTATCTCTGTCGAATAAGTTCGCTAGCCCATCCATGTTCAAAAAAAAAGGTTCGCTAGCCCGTCATAATATAAGACCCAGCGAATATAATAATGGTTAACCCGGTCTGACCAGTCAGTAATGGATGAGACCGGTCTACAAAACACTTAAAAATCTGGGCAAGAGTAGGTATTAAATCATGTTGTGTGGAACAAATCTCAGCCACATAAAGGGAATATACCATCTGGTCCAAGGACTTGGACCAAGTCCAACAGTCCAACATAGACATAGCCGCTCCATTATTTTAATTCCAATATAATCCTAAAAGATTGACAAGATTTGATTCCACTTATAATGAAAATTCCGTGAATTTACAAATCAATTCAATTCTGATTCTACTGTGTTACTTCGTTTTCCTTTAATTGTATTTTTTAGCTCTTCTTTTCTTTTCCCTAATAATAACTCAGGTTTCGGGTTTAGTCCGTTAATTGACTTGGTCAGATTTATCTAAGGTTTTGGTTGCACTGCCACACCAGAATGGTGTCGCCTAGAAGGTGGTGAGCCAGCTTCTTGAATCTTGCCTCATTGCCAAATCCACAATAAGTGCTTTGGAACTCTGAATCCTTTTTCTCTGTTCCAATGGAGCAAGCTGAATTGGACACCTCAAAATCGCTGAGTTTCCCTCCATACCGTCGATCACACTTACACAGTGAAACCTACCTCACTCTCATTCGAATATTCTCTCATCTTCCGGCCACACCTGGTACGTTATTTTAAATCAAATTTTGCCTGTAGCATGTTCTTTTGTTCAAGTATTAGTTCTGTTTTAAAATTTGCAGTAATTCTTGTGCTTTTGATTCGGAGAGAGTTTTTTTTTTTTTTTTCCGATGCTTTTTTAACCTATCTCCCCACATTTTTATTTTTTCTTCATATAATCTGGATTTTGTTTAAATGCTGTTAAATTGAACCCAGAAGGGTACAGTTTAGTATTTTCCTCATCAAGTGTTGTCTCGAGCTTCTTTGCTTACCTATATTGCCTGAGAAATTGACATTGGAAGTTGTGGTTTCTTCATATAATCTTTTGTTGGTTTCACTTTGATTATGCACTTTTTCAAATTTATATGCATCTATCATTCTTATTTTAAATTATAATATATATTTCTTTTCCAAGAAAATGGCAGTGGTGGAAAGAAGCCAGAGAAAAAAGAAAAGGAACCTGAGTTCTCTGAATTTGTTGGTTCTGATTTTATACATCACAAGGATGCTGTCCCCGAGAAAAAAATACAGGAATTTGACGAGACCGTTGAAGGGGCTGAAAAACAAGGACAGGGAGTGTGTTGTCAATGATATTGTTCTGGGTGATATAGAAGAGATAATGGGAATAGAGGAAGTCGAGGAAGCTTCAAGAACAATTCTGCAGGACAGGTGTAACGATGCGGATAAAGAGCAACAGAGGATAATGGATGAGTTAGAACTGGCTGTGAATGGAACACAAAATATCGTTTGTGATGGTGGTGTAATCTTTTCGGGTGTGTTGTCAGGTGAGAAACAGAATGACAGCAGGGTAGTTGAGTTGATGGATTACCGATTGGAGAATGATGAGTTTCTGCATTCTGATGTAAAAAAATGTGGTAATGCAGGTGATATGCAAGTTCAAGGCTCGCGTGATCAAATTCTCTCGACATCAATGCAAGAACAAACCTCTGCATTGGTAACTAGTACATCTAATATAAACCATGAGAATGAAATGAAAATGGTTTGTGCTGCAATGGATTCTCTCCCAAATTCGAAAGGTGAAGTTGGGAAGGTAGAGCAATGCTACTCAGTGGTTACTCAAGCATTGCATGCTTCTTCAGATAATATTACTAGTGAAACATTGAACATACGTGAAGATGAAAGACTGCTGGATTATGATAATTTGGAAGATAAATGTCAAATGAAAAATGAAATGAATTTAGAAAAGTCGACTTGTGCAAACACACTCTTTCCCCTTATTTTTTGACATGGGACTGATCCCATTCTTTCTTGAAAATTATGTAGAAAAAAAAGCGGAGAAAACGAGCAGAAAAGAACAAGCAACTTGGTGTGAAAAGGTTGAAGTTGCCTCTAGTACAACAGAAACCAAAAACAATCAATTATTGTCGCCATTTTCTTGTTGGAAGATGCTATGAGGTTTGTCATGTAACTATAAAATGCTTTTCATTTTTGTTTTTCTCTTTTTCCCCTTTTATACTTGGATTGTGTTGTTTCCTCTTTCATTATTTTTTCATCATATTTTACTGTGGAACTTTGGATGAGAGCATGAGAGAATTTGATATTTTGAGACTATTTAACTGTGATTTTTTTATAACTGGCAACCTGCTTGAAGTTCATTTGTATTTGGAACTAAAGTAAAGACCTGTTACAAGAACATGATAAAGAAATCTAGATTTCCATGTTAGAAAGTTGTGTTAGAATTTAGAAATTCTGTAAAATTTCCCCATTCCAGTATTTCTTTTTATGTCACATGAATTGACATGAACCCTAGTAAATTTGCACAGTATCATGCCTGTGTCATTGTTTTATGGGTAGTATATTTTTGTAATTTGTGCAATACAAGCTATATTTTTATGTTTAAAATTATCATAATTATGTTGACATCCTTTGATTCATCCGATACAAATTTGGCAGGGTGACAAGTGCCAGTTTTCACATGATACAGTGCCTTCTACCAAATCATCGGTACTTTCCATATCTATAAGTTACTATCTATTGATTTTTCATCAAGACTTTTCAGGATTTGGGAAATATATTGTCAACTAGGTTTTCTAACAGCTATTGAACGATATTGATCTTGAAATTGCAGCCATGCTCCTTTTTTGCTCGTCACTCCTGCATGAAAGGAGACGACTGTCCTTTTGATCATCAACTTTCCAAGTATCCATGTGATAACTTTGTGTCCAGAGGCTTTTGTGCAAGAGGTGATGTGTGTTTGTTTTCACACAAGGTAGCACATCCACTCTATATTATTTCCTGTAAAATTACCTTGTGTTGTCATTCTAAATACGAAGAAGATTATTGTAAGCATATATAATTAGGATAATAGGATGCCAACTATGTGTTAGCTTGAGGGTAAATTCTCCAAAAGGCTGCTGGTAGATGGGTGCAAGAGGTTCAGGGACAGTTCTGTAATTAGGAAGAATTAGAGAGTGGGAGAATCGAGTGGGTCCTCAAAGCCTAACTAACTTTTGCGGACATTGAGATCAAGGGAATGCCATACTCGCATGTTGGTCTGCGCAGAGTGAGTGTGTTTGCTGTTAGGGGGAAAGAGTGATATAAGGGGAAGAGAGTGATGAATTTGCAAATTGGGTTCGGAAAGAGGAGCTGCTAGAGTGCCCTTTTTCCTTTTGCTTCTTGCTAATTCTCTTCTATCTTTTCTTTAACTGTAAGCTGAGATCCAGACTCATCATTCTGGATAATACAATCATACTACTTCAATTCTGTGTTTGTGGTTTCTTACATTGTTTTTTAGTGAAATTGTATATGCATATAAATCTCATTGTTTAATACTTAGTGCCTATGTAATTGAGCCTCTCCTATTTAGTTGAAACACGCATTTTAAAAGCCTTTCTTGTTTTTGAATCTCAATAGCTATCAATCAGGTATTTTCAGATGCATTTAAATATGTTGTTATAATTATTCTCACTTAAAATGGGCCTTTTTGTTAATGCAGTTACCAGCCAAGGAAGACATTCCTACAGCTTCAAAGGTTTGCAAACCAGGAACGAAATCACCACACTTTTCAGGAAACACAAATTTCAACATGCCACCTAACATTCATGGCTATAGTTCTATCCAACAGAACCATTTAATCAATTCTCCAAGAGTTCTTTCTCACATCAATTTGGAACATAAAGTGACAAACACTGTACAGAAACAGCCTAAGCTTGCATCTAAAGGAGTTAGCTTTATCGATGTTGCAAAGCTATCATCGCCTACTCCTACTACACCAAAAGAAGGCATGACCAAAGTTGGCTCATCCTCTGCTGACCAAAGTACGTCTGGAACAAATCAAACCTCAGTGGAAATTCCAAAGAAATTGCCACCTAGGGTTCCGAAAGGAATTAACTTTCTTGCTTTTGGGAAAGATCCTGTGAACAGTTTTAAGAGTTCTTTCAAGTCCCTTGTAAATGCAGAAAATGGTATTGATGTGCTCCAGATTATAAGTTTCGGTTTGCTTGATCATAATAATTCATCCATAAAAGTGGATGATGGCAGCAAAGATATTGATGGAACAAAAGGAAGGATACCACAGACTGATTTAGTCTCCAGTGAGATTTTTGAGAAAAATCAATCTGTGGCAGAAAGTATAAAATTGAGTTTCCCGGGGAAAGCTTCGATGACTGATGCTTCAACTGGTTTACAAGGTAGCCCTCATGTGGATGATAATAAAAGTAAACCGGTACAAGAGGCAAAAGGGGCGACTGATCTTTTCCAAACTTCCACCGCGGCGCCATTTATGCTTCTGGTTTCCCCTTTATCTTCAGAACAGCTACCATCTAGAAAGGAGCTCGTGTCGACTTTATTATCATTTGCAGCAGAGCATGAATTAGTTATCAAGAAGAAAGATTCTGCTGGTACTTCAACTGCATAATTGGGTGAAAAACTGAGAATAAGGAATACGGAAATAGCAGTTTAAGGTAGCAAGGTTTAGGGTTTAAGGTTGTTAGATTCTCTCATTAAGTGTATTTAGGATATTATAGAATGGAAAATTCTACTATGCTTACCTAAGCATGTGATGATGATGACACGTGACAAGTTCTGGATGGCGATACGTGTGTGCGGGTGCAAGAAGAACACTTTGGATATGAACATTATATGTTTTGGAAAAAAAAAAAAAACAAAAGCTGTTATGTAGGCGATGGAGGCGAGGGGGACAAGGCCGTGACCGCGCTTTCAGCAATGGTTGAACGAAGGTTGTAGACTATGTTAAGGCGCTCTTGTAGGGGGTTAGACGGCTGGACGGAGATTCTGCATCCACTAGTTACCGGGAACTGGCGGAGATGAGCAGGGGCGGAGCGCGGTCAGGAGGGAGAGGCTCGCCGAAATCAAAGGATACAGAAACCTTGATTGAGTGGGACAGCGGCAGCGCGAGACGGCGTCACAAGAACACAGGGTTGTCGGGAGGTTGCATCTGCGGTTCCAAAACACCACGGCAAGCAGTGGCGGCAATGGAGAGCGATGAAACCTGCGACAGGATGGAAGATGGAGCGGCCTTGGCTATTAGCACCGGGTGGGGAAGGGGGAACCTCTTGTGTTTGGCTTTGGGGTCGGTTCATTTAGTTGGGCATGACCCAGTCCAAAAAAAAGAGTAATTCAATTTTCAATTATTTAGTTGGAAGACTTGCAGGCCTTCAAAAGACATTGCGTACCCCAATGATACCAGAGTGCCCATTAAGGTGGATGATGACCTTAAACACCTCTTCCGTAGTATTAAACTGCCTCGTGATATATAGTTATAGAAGGATCTTCAAAAGAATGGAATGAAGCCTGCTACTAACACGGCAGAGAAAAGGAGTGCAGCACAAATTCAAGACTTCTCTTCCAAACCAAAGGTTAAGAATGAGCTTTTCCAAAAATTGAACAATCATCATATGAAGTCGTAGAGTATAGTGTGGTTCAGTGTTAGTCTTTTCCATGTAGTCAACAAGCATGTGTCATCTCTTATACCACACATGTGTTGTAAGCATCACATGAAGAAATCTATGGTCAGCATCACAGAATGACCCATTATATATATATATATATATGCACCGTAAAAAGTTTTTTTCTCTCCACAAAGTAGTCTACAATATTACACTATTATGGAATTAAAATGTACATATTTTTGCCATAACAGAGTTTATATTTCACACATTAATGATAAATTAGAGCATTAATGTTCTATGTATATTTTTCTTTATTTAAGAGAGAGAAAGTAAAATGTATAATTCAATGATTAAATTAATTAATGGTTTAATTTAGTTTTTAAAGTCTAAATAAAGATGCAATAATAATGATGAAAACAAAATTGAAGGTCTAAATTAACTGATCTTGATTTTGTCAATATATATATGTATAAAATATATTTTTTAAAATTTCTTAAATGTTTAACGTTTTAATTTAACTTAATAAAGAGTAGAGTACATATAATTCAAACATATAATTAATACTAAATTTTTTTATAATTTATTTAATAAATTCTTAATTATTTTTTAATTAATTTGATAGAAAAATAAATCCAAACAAGTTTTCACGTGTTTTTGGTTGTAGTCAAATGGATTATATATGTTGTTAAGTTATGCATGTAAAAAAATTTTCTGATTCTTTCCACAAAATAGTCCTAAGTATTACATCATAACCAAGATTTTAAAATGCACATTTTTTTCATAATTGAATTGATTCATCACACATTAATGATTAATGACAAGTTATATGGTTCTCATCATTATTATAACTTACTTTCTCTTTCCTCTTGCTGTTTGGGCATAGTTGGTTACTAGGGAGGAAAAAGTGGTGTTTAACATGGTTGACAAATAGAAAATTACATAGAAAAGAATAAGGAGGAAGGTGAAAACGAAATGCCCTATATGTGCTTCTTCATATATGAGTGGACCTGTGTAAGTGGGGCGCACCTACTTAGAAAATCATTGTCCATGGAGAGCACCAAAATATTTATCTTGTTAATACATTTTCATATAAATTTCATAATATATTAAATTATATTATTCATCATTTTGATATAAAGAGATTTAAGTATAAGTAGTTAATGTTTTTTAAATACGTTAATTAACGTTTCTTTTTTTTTTTTGTTGTCTAGGTAATTAACGTTTTTTTAAAGCTTGGAGTATGTTGTTAAGTAATGCACAGTAAAAAAACTCTTGCTAGCTTTTATATACACAAAGTAGTTCACAGTATTAAACTGTCATGGTCTTAAAATACATCTGTTTTTCACAAATTAATAATAAGTTAGAGCATTAATGTTCTATGTGTAATTTTCATTATTTAAGAGAGGAAGTGAAATGGTTAACTTTAGCTTAATACAATTTTTAAGGTCTAAATAAGAATGTAATAATAAGGAAGATCCAAGTTAATGATACTTGTTTTTGTTTTGAAAAAAAAAATTCTATTGTTTAATATTTGTAAAAATAATTAAATTCCTTGTATTTTAACGTTATTATTTTAACATTATAATTCATTACCTTGATAAAAGTTAGCTTAGTATATAGTACTCATATATGTACTCAATTATGCATTTATTTTTTTTCTTACTATTTGTTTAATAAATCCTCAATTATTGTTTTATCAATTTAATAAAAAATACCTGAATTCATTAACATATATAAATTTCAATCATGCTAGTGCAAAATCAAGTGGTTTTAATCCAGCGTGTGTTTGACAAGTCCACTCTCACCACCAAGGCGCGTGAACACGCGCCTGTGCAAAACTCTCACTTCTAAGTTCGTAACGAACATGAGAAACGAAGAGCTTTGTCATCGTCTTCTTCATCATCGATGCCGTCATCTTCTTCATCATCCTCCTTCGTCGTTGTCTTCTTCATCATCTTCCTTCGTTATCGCCGTCGCCTTCTTCTTCTTCTTCTTCCTCCTCCTCCTCCTCCTTCGTCGTCGCCCCCTTCTTCTTCTTCTTCTTCCTCCTCCTCCTCCCTCCTCTTTGCTTTTAATTGCATGATTCAAGATTTGATTGAGTTGCTTGATATTTGTGTGCATTCTGGATAGTTATCTGTGTGCATTCTGGGCTAGCTTCATCGTTCTTAGTTTTTTTTTTGCTTTTAATTGCATAATCAAGATTTGATTGCGTTGCTTGTTACTTGTGTGCATTCTGGATGGTTATCTGTGTGCATTCTGGATGCTTGTTATTTGTGTGCATTTTGGATGGTTATATGTGTGCATTCTGAGTTAGCTTCATCATTCTTATGTTTTTTTTTTTGCTTTTAAATGCATGAATCAAGGTTTGATTGCGTTGCTTGTTATTTGTGTGCATTCTGGATGGTTATCTGTGCATTCTGGATTAGCCGCATTGTTGTTAGTTTTTTTATTGGGTTGCTTGATATTTGTGTGCATTCTGGATGGTTATCTGTGTATTCTGAGTTAGCTTCATCGTTCTTATGTTTTTTTTGCTTTTAAATGCATGAATCAAGGTTTGGATTGCCTTGCTTGTCTTGTTAAACAAATATATCCCTTATATTAAAGGATCAGGCGCGTGTAGAAACAAAAATGGTTGACCACTTGGTTGTCAAAACCACTTGGTCACCAAGAATAATTGTATAAATTTTTTTATAGTCACCAAAAATATTTAAATTTTTTATTTTTCTCAATTATCTACAAAATTCAAATTGTACACAATGATGATTATTGAGTTTTATATTTGTCTTTATTAACATTTTACTTATATAATGTTTTAAATATCAACAGTTATACGAAATCAATAGAACCAATAATTAAATTATTATTTAAAATTAAAAAATTTATCATCTAAAATTAAAAAACGTTATCATTCAAACAAAATAAAAGTGATCACACATATAATATATGAGTTATCATTCATAACTTATCTATCATTACCAAATATTTTAACTTCGAAGACTTTTTCTTTGAATATATAATTTTCTATATTTTTTATTTTAATTTATTTTTCATTTAATTGAAATTATTTAAAATGATTAAAAATAAAATTAAATTTAAATTAAATTTAGACTATGCATTGAAATTACTGATTTTAAAAATATACGTGCTGTTTCGTTAATTGTTTAATCTAATAAAGATACTTTTGAGTTTTTTTTTGGGATAATGCAAAACAAAAGTGGTTGCATATTTTTTCATCCAAAATTTTTCGGTTGAGTTTTCATCCTAATCCAGTTATGTTGGCACTCATCTAACTATTGTTTCAAGTCAAAAAAAAAAAAAACCCAACTGTCGTTCACATTAAATAATAAAACTAGACAAAAGATATATATAACAAAAGAGTAATGTTACGGAACCAATATTAGGGGGCTAATAGGGAGTCAATGAGTATAATTAGCGAAATAATATGTGGTAAAAGAGGAGAGAAAAGAAGAAAAAAGCCTATTAGCCACTTACTTTCTAAAAAATTATGAGCTCCCTAAACTTTCTCATAACAAAAGACAAAATCAAAATGGCCCTTATCATAACCTGCTTTTGACTCACCAAAAAAAATAACCTACTTTTGTCTATTGAGTTTTTATATAATATTAATATTATATTATTTAAAATAAATTAAGAAAATAATATAATTTTACTAAAGATAAATCTTAATGTTAATTTAATATCTTAAAAAAAATTATATAAAGTAATTTTTTATTTTTTAAACCATTAAATAACGTTTAAATTTTTTAATATATTTTATTTTATTAGAAAAATAAATTACAAAAGTAATATAAAAAATATGACAATGCTAGATGTACATCTATTTTATTTAACCAAGTTCAATCAAGTTATTAATTTCTATGTCAAATAAAATATTATATTATATCAAATAGAAAAAAAATATAACATATAAATGAGTTTCTATTTAGAATCAAAATGATTTTTTATTTAGTATAAAATAAATGACTTGATTAAATTTTATTGGACAAAATAAATATACACCTAAAATTATTGTAAAAAGTTATATAAGACTCGAGAAAACTTGGTGCCATTTTCATATAACTCTACCTTGCACTTAGGCAAGCCAAATAGATTCTTATCTTTTCTCTTTTCTTGAAGCACCGGTAAGACTCTCAATCTAAGAAATAAATATAAGTGACTTAGTTAATAAATCATAAATAATTATAGGGTCATTCTGTAATGCTGACCATAGATTTCTTCATGTGATGCTTACAACACGTGTATGGTATAAGAGATGACACATGCTTGTTGACCACATGGAAAAGAATAACACTAAACCACACTATACTCTACGGCTTCATATGATGATTGTTCAATTTTTGGAAAAGCTCATTCTTAACCTTTGGTTTGGAAGAGAAGTCTTGAATTTGTGCTGCACTCCTCTTCTCTGCCGTGTTAGTAGCAGGCTTCATTCCATTCTTTTGAAGATACTTCTATAACTATCATATCACGAGGCAGTTTAATACTACGGAAGAGCTGTTTAAGGTTATCATCCACCTTAATGGGCACTATGGTATCATTGGGGCACGCAATGTCTTCCTGTGAATCAAAATTACAGCCAAATTTCCCTTGCAGCTTTGAAGGCCTGCAAGTCTTCCAACTAAATAATTGAAAATTGAATTACTCTTTTTTTTTTGGTCTGGGTCATGCCCAACTAAATGAACCGACCCCAAAGCCAAACACAAGAGGTTCCCCCTTCCCCACCCGGTGCTAACAGCCAAGGCCGCTCCATCTTCCATCCAGTCGCAGGTTTCATCGCTCTCCATTGTCGCCGCTGCTTGCCGTGGTGTTTCGGAACCGCAGATGCAACCTCCCGACAACCCCGTGTTCTTGTGACGCCGTCTCGCGCTGCCGCTGTCCCGCTCAATCAAGGTTTCTGCATCCCTCCTGGCCGCGCTCCGCCGCTGCTCATCTCCGCCGGTTCCCGCTGACTAGTGGATGTAGAATCTCCGTCCAGCCGTCTAACCCCCTACAAAAGCGCCTTAACACAGTCTACAACCTTCGTTCAACCATTGCTGAAAGCGCGGTCACGACCTTGTCCCCCTCGCCTCCATCGCCTACATAACAACTTTTGTTTTTTTTCAAAACATATAATGTTCATATCCAAAGTGTTCTTCCTGCACCCGCACACACGTATCGCCATCCAGAACTTGTCACATGTCATCATCATCACATGCTTAATAATGAGGTAAGCATAGTAGAATTTTCCTTATAAAATCAGTTAATGATATGATTGTTAATTATATATATATATATAATATGTAATTTATATCCATATATTTCATCAAGCTTACATAAGCTAGTCGTTGTTCTAGAAAAACTCAAGAATAAGTGCATTGCAGATACACTTAGTTACTAGGTGTTACTTATATATACTGAACTTTTACTTTACACCAATGATTGTAATAGCGCATCTTCTCGAGGCAATGCCTTTGTAAAACTGCCTGCAGGTTTTCTTTGGCAACAAAATACTAGCTGAGCTTTCCTTTGGTGAGAAGTTAGTTCACAATACTCACTATAATTTATATAAACCATATTATACCATAATTGACGTAGTTGTAAGTTATATCTAACGTCTTCTCATAAATATAGATCCTTTCGAAAACAGGTTCACAAGTGTAAAAACTGCTAATAATGTGGAGTCATATGATATGATATGTTGCTGCACAATCCAATGACTAGGCATTAGCTAGTTGTCTATTTGCCTTCATAGCCAATTGTAGTTTTGATGCAAAAGAAATTTCCATTATTAGAGGTATTTGCAACACATCCATCTATCCTGGAGGGTGATCATACACTCAGCCCACGAGAAATGAAAACTATGTCTTTTCGGCCTCCAACTGTCAACCAGTGCAGACAATAAGGGTATATCATAGTCAAAAGCATTCATCTCAAGTGGGCCCCCAAAAACCACATGATGGGTCGAGTTCAGCCTGTTAATATCTGATCCCGTATAGCTGAGGCTCATCCTCTGCCGCGTCTCACATCCCTTCCGCTACCCCTACAAGCCATCTTGCTCAACCATTCTTCCTATTTCTTTTTTTGGAAGAGCACTCATCAAAAACTCAAAAACCTAAAAAAAACCTCAAATTGGTAAAGTGACACAATGGGTAGTCATGCATGCATATTTTTAGCCGTTTTTGGACAGCTAGTGCCACGGCCAAACCTTGCGTGACTTACATGAACCAATGTTGTGGCTTCTTATCGCGGTACAGGCCATTTTGAATGCTGCGTGTACACGGCATTGACTTTAAAATTTCGTACCAGTGCTGCACCCCTACCCGCAGCATTAGCCTATTTGTTTCACACCCCTATACCCCACGACATTAGACAAGTAGTTTAATTTGGTAAATATTTATAAATTTATTTATTTTGGTAAATATAACATTTATTTTATTTAAATATTAGCATATCCAAGACAAAGGAGCATCATTTGATGGTAAACAAAGAGAGGAAATGAAGGGTATGTAACTCATCTAGGTATGCGGGCGAGATTTTTTTATTGGTGACAAGCGCGTGAGATTTTGTGAGAGTGTGATTGTTTTTTTAGTATTTGAATTTTTGAATTTGTATACTGCATAAAATACAGTGGGTAATTTTGGTATATAAATAGCATAACACTTATGGAGTCAATAATTAAGTTATTATCCAAAATTTAAAAATTTTTATCATTTTTAATTGAAAAACGTTATCATCCAAAAAGAATAAAGTGATCATCCAAAGAATAAATGAGTTATTATCCATATCTCATATACCATCAACATCAAGTGCATTGGCTCTCAAATATATTGACTTGCATACATTCTTGATAAGTCCATATTATATGATTGATTTTTGAGCTAAAAAGAATGGATTTATCAACTTAAACTCACACTAAACTCTTGTTGATGTATGCTTTTGTAAATTCTCTCCTAATTGTGCTTAAATTGAAAATTGCATGCTTTTGAGTTATGAATTGTTGAATTAATTTCACTTTTATCCCATTCGATGCCTTGATGTGTTTAATTAAGTGTTTCAAGGTTTAGAAGGCAAGGATGGTTGACAAGAAGTGTGAAAAGCTTGCAAAAGTGGGAAATTACATGAAGAAAAACATAGGAGAAATAAAAGCAGAAAGCTGTGTACACAGATGAAACCTGTGTAGACAGGTGCCAGAATCAGGTTGTTGTGAGTTGTGTAAACAGATCCATTTGTGTAAACAGATGACCTGTCACATGCTTCATTAATTGAGCACGTGAATTACACTTTGGGGGCCCATTTTTCTTCAATTTTCAGCACCAATTAGTGGGAGGGAAGACCAAAATGAAGGGGGGACATCATACAAGAGGAGACAAAACACAAGAACAACATTCACTCATCAAAAACACTCATTCTCTCATTTTTCTTGTTTTTGCTCTCCTAGGGTTTATGTTCTAGAAGCCCTCCTCTAGGGTTTAGGATTTTAATCTTCAATTTATCTTTGTTTCTTAGTTGTAGTTGTTAGCTAAGATACTTTATCAACATACTCTCTTGTCATTTCTCATTTATTGCTTTTACTACTTCTTTTTATTTCATGAACTTGAGCTAGTGTTGTGAGAATTGGATTATGTTTGATATTTATTCATGAATGCTTGTTTTTATATCATATTTATAATTAGTTGAGTTGTTATTGTTGATATTTTGTATTGGGTATTGTTAGTTTTTGTTATTATTGCAATTTATGATGTTTGATATTTATGCACACCAAGTGTTTGTTGAAATGTGTGAATTAGTTATGGAGTAGGTTTTAATTCTTGGTTTGGGTTAAGATATGAGAATCACTTGAGTTATTTTTGTAATGATTGATTAGGTGATTGAGGTTATTTAATTAATTTTATTTTCACTAACGCTAATCATTTACTAAAGTCAATTAGTAAGTGGATTAGGACTTGTGATTGGAATTAATTAAAACCAATTGACATTCCTCAATTCTTAGAGGTTAACTAATTGGTTGCTCTTGGATATTGCCTTGAATTCTAGTTAGTGACAAGGATTGTGGCTCAATTCTCAACCCTAACCAAGATCTTTTTAGAATTTGAATTTAATCCCTCTTACTTGCTTTGAGTAGTTGTTAGTAGATTTTCTTAGTTTAATTAATTGTTAGTTAGATTTAGTTTCAATTTGAATTATTACAATTGCTAGTTAGTTGTTAGTTAGTTAGTTCTCAATTCTATAGTTCTAGTTAGCATTTAATTACTTGCTTATTTATATTCTTGCAATCTTTAGTTTAGTAAATTCAATCAAACAACCTTTTCACTCCTAGCTAATAGCAAAACCTTGTTTAATTCCTAGGGAGAACGACCCGGGATTAATACTCTCGGTTTTGTTTTTATTGAAACATCTTTTGAACTAAATTTGGTCATTGTCAATTGCCGGTTTGGACTAACTACAACGAAATTGTGTTTTTGAACTTGAAAATTTCTAAACCGGTCTTAGATAGTGCATCAAATTTTTGGCGCCGTTGCCGGGGAATTGACAATGTGTGCTTGTTATTGGCTAGTGTACATATGTGAATAGTATATATAGCCTTGACTTTTGCTTGTAGTTAGGATTTATTACTTAGTAGATTGAGTGGTTTTTAGTTGTAGTTATTTGATCTTGTTAGAATTTTACTAGTTATTAAATAATTGCATGATACATATGATTCCCAATTTGGATGTCGCGGTCATTGCCCGACCCGAACTTGGTCCGCTTTGATCCGGAGATCGAAAGAACTCTTCGGCAACTTAGGCAAGTTCGGCGCTGTTTACAATTTCAAAATAGGGATACTTTGACTCGTGGAGGGTCTTTTGATTCAATTATCCCTTTTTACACTGTTGACAATACCGCACACGAAGAGGGAACCATATATTCTTCTGCTACTGTTTCTGAGCATTCCTTGAGTGTAACAGGTGACGACGGTATGGCGGATGATAATAATCCAAGGCTAACCTTGAGAGAGCTTCAAGCACCGGATTTGGCATTTCAAGCCCTACATGCAAGATATCCGTAGCTCAATGCCAATTTTGAGCTTAAGTCAAGCCTCATCAATCTTCTTCCAAAATTTAATGGTCTACAAAGTGAAGACCCCATCAAGCACTTGAAGGATTTCCAAGTTGTTTGTGCAACTACAAGGAGAAATGGTGCGGATGAAGCCGCCATCAATGCATTTGCTTTCCCTTTCTCTCTAGAGGGAAAGGCAAAAGATTGGTACTACACATTGCCGGATGATGTTGTTGTGAATTGGGCGTTGTTCAAGAAGAAATATTTGGAGAAGTACTTCCCACCTTCAAGGACGAACTCTATAAGGAAAGAAATCTCCGGAATCACTCAATCCCATGGGGAGACCTTACATGAGTATTGGGAGCGTTTCAAGAAGCTATGTTCCTCATGTCCCCACCACCAAATTCCGGATTTGT
>JASCZI010030344.1:53718-68096 GCA_036250425.1 Stylosanthes scabra
AAAGATCTTTTTAGAATTTGAATTTAATCCCTCTTACTTGCTTTGAGTAGTTGTTAGTAGATCCTCTTAGTTTAATTAATTGTTAGTTAGATTTAATTTCAATTTGAATTATTACAATTGCTATTTAGTTGTTAGTTAGTTAGTTCTCAATTGGGATAACTATGTTTTTAGTCACAAAGGTTTGGTGGTAAAATCATTTTAGTCACAATCCTTTTTTTGGTTTAAAATTGGTCATAAAAGTTATTATTTTTTTTAAAAATGGTCCAAATTGACATTTTTGCCCCTCTCACCTCTTATGTAACACCAGTACACCCTACCAACTTCTTCTTCTTCATTTTCAAACCGATCGGTTCACTGATTCCACCGGTTCTCATAGAGTATAACCAACTATTTTAATATCTACAAATCAAATTAAAATCACATACAATTCGATTAAAATATATCACCAAAATTACAATATGTTAAAACAGACACCAAGAATTAGTACAGAAGCTCAAGTACAGGGAGAAAAAATTTACACAAACAGACACCAAGAAAAAAAATTTATACAAATAAAGCAAAACAAGACACATCACACAAGAGACACCTACAATTAGACACCTAAACTAAACGCCTCTTCCTTACATATAAGCACCTAGTTATGCCCATGTGATTACCCTGTTGTTATTGGAAAGAACCATGAGTTTCCATGTTTTGAAGAAAGAAAATTTGTTAAGTTTCCATGAGTTTCCATCTTCAAGCAAGAATTGTAGCATAATCTTTAGATCACACACCTCAGCTACAACTGGATTACTGCATCCATATACTCACATATAAGCACCTTTAAGCTAAGCTATTACATAGTTCAGTTATTTTTGGCCAAAATTTTTATTCCAAGTTCTCAAATACCATTTGAAAGAGATAAATGTGGCTAGCAATATCTTTAATATATAATTATATACAATCCAGAATGACCATTGCATACTAATATATACAATAGATTCTTCTGTGCGCAAATTAAGAAATCAAATCAATTCATTGTCACCATAATAAATATTTGCAGCATATGCAGGTTGCAGTTAACCCCAAATTGTCATAACAAAATTTCTAACCAAACATAAACATTGCTTCTGAGAATTTTTAGCTAGGGTTCAACTATAGCAAGAAAATGATGGATGGAAATCAAAATCCTTACCACTTACCAAAACAGAGGCACGACGAAATTGAAAAATGAAGATGAAGAAGCAACGAGGTGGCGAGCAGAGGCGGCAACGGGCGGCGAGGAAGCTGCAGCGAGCAGAGGCGGCGGTGAGCGGCGACCAGAGGCGATGAGGAAGCGAGCGAGCAAAGACGACGGGGCGGCGGCAAGCAGAGCTGACGTGTGGTGAGGCAATCTGCGGAGCTGAGACCACAAGCTCGGGCTTTGATCTGCGACAAGGGATGAACGGTTGACGACGAGCTGTGGCAAGGGACGAATTGATGGTAGCGGCGCCGGCTCAGAGGCGGGTTACGGTGTACGATGCGAAGGGCGCGACGCTGCGGTAGATGTAAATTGCTTCTCTCAATCACGAAGAGGAAGATGGAATTAGGGGCTAGGTTTGTGACTGGTTCAGTTTTTTTTTAAAAGAAAAAACCGTCTCAGCCTCTAAAACCGGTCCACCAGTCAGATCGCTAAAAACCGGTGCTATTTTTAAACTTAGGGACAAAATAGTAAATTTATCCATTTTGAAAAAGTTGTAACGTTTATGACCAATTTTAAACCAAAAAAACGGATTGTGACCAAAATAATTTTACCACCAAACCTTTGTGACTAAAAATATAGTTATCCCTTCTCAATTCTATAGTTCTAGTTAGCATTTAATTACTTGCTTATTTATATTCTTGCAATCTTTAGTTTAGTAAATTTAATCAAACAACCTTTTCACTCCTAGCTAATAGCAAAACCTTGTTTAATTCCTAGGGAGAACGACCCGGGATTAATACTCTCGGTTTTGTTTTTATTGAAACACCATTTGAACTAAATTTGGTCATTGTCAATTGTCGGTTTGGACTAACTACAACGAAATTGTGTTTTTGAACTTGAAAATTTCTAAAGCGGTCTTAGATAGTGCATCAATTCTCATTTACTTTTAACCATTTTTCAAAAAAATCGGGAACCAGTCCCTTAGCCGGTCTGGTTCTGCATAAAAAAAGTTGGCAGAAGACTTGTCAAAGAACTGGCCGAACCAGCGATTAACCAGTAAAAACAGGGTTTTTACAAGTTAACCAGGTGTAAAAAAATATAAAGACAAATACGACGTCATTTTTTTTTAAAAATCCATAATTTTAAATTTTGAATACATACCCAAATTAGTCCCAAAAGAACTCTAAAGTGAACATTTTAGTCCCTAACAAAAGTTAATTACCAGATTAGTCCCCAACGTTAGTGGACGTCAGTCACTTTAGTCCTTTCTTCATCGTCTCTGTCAACCATTAATAGTCTGATTCGATGTGGCACATGAAGCTACTTGGTCCCTTTAAAACTTAGCTTAATGTGTGACAAAGCAGCTTCACGTGTCACGTTAAATCAGATCATTAATGGTTGACGAATAAGATGAATGAAAGACTAAAGTGTCTGACGTCTACTAATATTGGAGACTAATCTGGTAATTAATTTTTGTTAAGGACCAAATATATTCTTTAGTTTTTAACAAATAAAGAAACACACAAAGCAGTAGCTTGTCACCAAAAAAAAAAAGAAGTAAGCAGCTCAAGAACCCTAGTTCTGAGAGAGCTAGAGAGAAGACATCACGAGGCCGGCAGCAGCAGATCACCACCATCCATTGCACATCGCAGATAGCCGCCGCATACCGCATGCTGCATGCCGCAGAACCTTGCATATCGCAGCAGAAACCACTCGCCGCTCGTTGCAGCACCTCGCAGCTGGCTACATCTGGCGAAGCCCCGCAGTTGCCTCTTCCGGCACAACCCACAACGCACCTCTTCCGGCGCTGCTTGTAGCTGCCTCTTCCCCCTCCCGTCGCTGCTCGTCCAACTAACAGTGGGTGTGAGTTGTTGTACTCTCCCCTGTTTTTGGTTCCTTTTTTTTTAATTTATTGTTGTTCATATCTTGATTTGTGAATTGCTAGACTTGAGTATTGTTATTCATATTTAATCATTTTGAATTTCTTCTTGCTGAGTTGCATTTTCATTTGTTCAACTTGCTGAGTTGCATTTTGAAATTCAATGTGGTTATCAATATGGTGTCGAAATTTCAACACATAAAAACCATAAATTTATTGCTATATTCATATATTATCATATCTATTCATATTGATATTTGCTGAACTTGATTATTGATATTCATATCTAATAATTTTAATTTTTATTTAAGCAAACCGGGTTGAACCCTGGTCGAATCTTTGAACCATTGAATCAGTCACTTCATTTGGTTTGATGACCGGTCCGATTTTCATAACCTTTGTTTTACTAAGGTGTTGACCCATGCGTTGCACGGTCGTTATAACAACTTAACAATATAGTAAAAAATATAACCAAGTGCAATAAAGTAGTGTAACATATTTCAAACTAATGAAATGATAATATTGAAAGATTTTTGGAATTGAGCAATCAATTTAATGAGCTTTAGAATATAATTAGATGAAATAAATTTGAATATTATATTGTACATGATGCGTGTGCATCATTAATGGTTTTAGGCCCTAATTTCATGTATTTTTAGTAGATATTTGACTTAATACTCAAGTGAATTAACTTAATTTATCACCATTTACTATCTTGAGTATTTTGTATGTTTTTACAGAAAACAGAGAAAAGCAGAAGAAGAAGGAAACAGAGAAACAAAGAGAGCATTGGAATAAGATTCAGAATCTCACCCTGGAGGAGAAACCTAGTCAAGTTTGGACTTGATATTGGCCAAGCTCCAAATGTGACCTCTCCATGACTCCAAGAAGTTCCCAAAGCTCTCCCAAGCCCTATGTGAGTCACTTTTGGCCTCCCTCTCTTGGCGAGCCAAACGTGACTTCTCCATGGCTCCAAGAAGATCCCCCAAAGCAAGACCAAGTCACGTTTGGCCTCATGACTTCCCTAGGCCAAACGTGACTCAAGATAGTGTCTCCAAGGCTTCCCCAACTCAAGACCAAGTCACGTTTAGCATCATGGCCCTCCTAGCTAAACGTGACAAGTCCCAAACGTGACCCAAGTTTGTTCCTTCAAGGCTCCCAAAATTGAAGGCAAAGTCACGTTTGGTACTTAAGAGGCCAAACGTGACTCACCAAGCTTAACAAGACAAGTCACGTTTTGAGGCTTGGCATTTGGCCAAGCCCAAACGTGACCCAAGAGCTCACCACCAAGACAAGGCCGAAGCAAGCAAAACGCGATTCATTCAAGTCAAGCACAAATCACATTTAAGAGAGTAAAGCCCAAACGTGATCCCAAAAGGGCAAGCCCAAGATTCTGCAAGTTTGTTTGTTCAAATCAGTAATTGTAATTCACATTAGGGTTTAGTAAATTAGTTTAAATAGGTGAGTTTTAGGATTAGTGAGTCACTTTTCAATTCTGCAACTTTTAGGATTCACGTTTTCTCTCTTCTCTGTCAGTCACGTTTCTCAATTTTAGGATTAGGTTTTTAATGAGTTTTCTTCTCTGTTTTGTGTTGTTGCTCATGACAATGAGCAGCTAAACGTCCATCAATCCAAGGATGGGGAGCTCTGTTTATCCTAGCATGCCAAGTTAATTCAATTTCGTTTTCTTCAATTGCAAGTATCACAATTTCAATTTCAATTCCTCTGATCTTCATTCACAGAATTGACAAAACCGAAAGGTAAATTGATTATGTTACCTTCAATTGTTAAATTTGACAGAATTAATTAATTGATTGTGTATGAAAATTGAAATTCATGAACTTCCAGTAATTTAGAAATAAAGAATTGGTTGTTTGTGCTTTTGTTTATGTGAATTTAATTAGGGTTAATTAGATTAGAGATAACTAGTTAATTCCTCTTGTAATTCGTATAATTGAACTAGGATTAATCTTCACCTCTTTTCTTATTTGATTGATCAAGAGATTGATAATTAATTAGGATTAGAGAAACTTAATTACTAAGAAATTAGGGTTTAGTTAATTAAGGTTCTTTGTGATTTGATGATTACTTGCATGAGAAGAAAGTGATAATTGAATTAGGGTTTTGTTTAGATGAATATCTCCAATTCCTTGGGTTGGCTTCTTTATTATTGATTTTTCCTCAATTAATTGCTTGCTGTCCAAGTTTTAGTTTTGTTGATTTTGTTAGATTTTAATTGATTTTGTATGATTTTTAGTGATTTGATTTGATTAGAATTATATTAGATTTGATTAGATTTGATTTTTATTTGTTTTGATTTAATTAGGATTAGTTTAGATACACTATATCTCTCATTAATTGATTTTGTCTAATTAGAGAATTAATTGATCATTATTGATTAGTCTGTTAATCTCGTGGGAACGATACTCTACTCACTTTTTATTATTTGATACGATCCGGTGCACTTGCCGGTGGGAGTCCGAGATTTCGAAAGGATTTCGAGCATCAGTACATTAACAATTGAATACAATTTGAGTAGTAGAATGTATTGACATGAAATAACTTTTATTGCATACTTAACAATATCGTATTATTCTTAAAGGTATTAAAATTAAATCAACATTATGATAATTTTCAATAACATAATTATGTTCTAAGAAAATATACAAATTAAGAATATAAATTAAGAAATTGAGAAATACTAACTCTATTATAATAAAATTATGTATATAAAAACACGATACCTATCTATAAAATTAAAACTTTTCGATGTTTAATGTTTATAACATTTATCCCAAACACATTCAACTATTCAAGTTTTCCAATATGTTGCAAAGGTTGCAACTAGCCAAAACAGAAAACAGTGACATGGACTATATTATTCTTCGCAATTATCTGGTGTACTTGGAAATGTAGAAATGGAATCATCTTTGCAGGTGAGAATCTAAACTTGAAGAATCTTAAGTTACAGGTGGTTATATGCAAAGATCAATGGACTGCTGATTGGGAACAAAGGAAACTTTGAGGCTATCAGGAACAAAGGATAATTAGGGAAGATGGCGAATAAATTGATGAACCAAATTGGTGCTGATTGTAATTGATAGTTATGGTGATAGACAAATATATTTTTGCTTTTATGTCTTTTTGTTTGATTTTGTTGGAACTGCCCTCATATCCATTTTATGGAACGCTTGTGAGTAGCTCAATTATCCAAAAAAAAAAAGGATGGCAAACACATAAGTAAAGTTTTAAAGAAATGTCATGATAGTAGGAATGATAAAAATTACACTTTAAATAAGCACTTAATATAACAGACACTAAATCTAATTATATTCATAAGCACTTAATTATAACATGACTCAAAAATAATTAACAATGTGTTGGGCATCGCGACCATGTCCCCATGGTGAATTAAAATAGATAAGTAGGAAAGAACAATAACACAATCACAACACAAGAGAATTAATGTGGAAACCCACAAACAGGAAAAAAAAATCACGGTCATTGCCAAATGACAATCAAGAAAATATTATGGAACAATGATTATACCATACACCACAATATTTTGTACTCCGGCACCAAGTACTCCCGCATTGTTTCAATGACTACACCCTCTACACTCTTACAAGAGAAAACTCTAAAGTAGAAGAAGGAATTTAAAAGTCATACAATGTGTATTGACTTGGTACACTTAAAACTCTCAACTTAAGCCCCTATTTATAACATAAAGGTCCACCCACACTTCTTACATCAAGCGATGTGGGACTTTTAATACACACTATTTTTAACCAAACCCGACACAATGCTATACATCTAGTCTAGAATAATAAGCAAGCCTAGACACTAAAAACCAAATAAATTCAAGATAAAGCGTAGTGATCAAGAACTTAACTTAGTCATGACAACATACTTATTAAATTGAAAAACAAAAACTACATGACAACTCTTTTACATTAGGAATTTATTACAAAGCAAGTGACACAAATTTAATATTACAATATTAAAAACTAATGCACGTGACCATTTCAATTTTCACATACTACTACTATCATACAGGTTCCTTGTTGATCTTCTTACATTTAGAAAATGAAGAGTCCTCATGCTATGTAAATACTTGAAGCACTCACTAGACATTAGAGATCTCTTCGAATGGCATAGTTATAAGCTGAAACAAGATTTATGATCTCGCAGAACTTAAAAATTCTTCTCCTGAAATTAATAATTTATTACCAATATGTTTGTATTAAAATATTCTGCTATGTGCTAGCAATATAATTATAAAGATAAGTAATAAAGCAACAAAACACAAAAAGAAAAGAAAGATTAGAATGTAGAAAGAATGAAAGAAAGTTAGTTAAAATGATAAACAAAATCAAAATTCTTATAAAATAACATTACTAAGAATATTAAAGGAACCAAAAAGGAGTGAAGTTGAGTTAGTCCTCATAATAACTACACAACTCTCACAACTCTCAGTTAGTTGTAGACTCTCATTCTATGTTGTAATCTAAATACAAAAAATGGTATATTCTTTTGGAGTATATATCCTAATATTTTTTTAATATCTCTATTTTTTTGTCAGACTCTATGGTGTGATCTAAATACCAAGAAGATATTATTTAGCATGTGAGATTGAATAAATTGATTTATATATATATTTTTTAATAATTTTATTTGTGTATCAAGATTAGTCACCAAAATTAAAATATATATTAAAATCTAAAATACACATTAAAAAAATTAAACTACATATATTTTATATTTAATATATATTATATAAAAATATATTATATATTGGTGGCTAATTTTAGTGTACACATAATATAATTTTTTTGGTTTTTTTCCCATGAATTGATTTATGGTTACAAATAAGTTTATTATAATTAGGCCCAATACTCGACTGCGTTATTTTGTTTTGCAATAAAATAATTAAGCTGGCTTGGTTTGGCATTAAGCTAGGCTAATACGTAGATTTTGTGAATAAGTCTTGACCATTAAATAATTTTGAGCCTATGTAAGATCAGATAATTTTAATTTAACAATTAAAAAAATATGAAACTATAATTACGATGGTTCTGAAAATTGGACCACATCCTCTGATTGAACCAAAAAACGGTGTCATGTCCGGTCTGAATTGATGTTTAAAACTGCTAAGACAAACCGTGTAGCAACCGTTGAACCGGCCAGAAATCGGGCAGTCAGACCGAACTGAGACCCGACCGGTTTTCACTCCAACCTTAATTTGAAAAAAAAAACTGAAACATTGAACCCTAACCCAGCAGCCTATAATCTCCCATTCATCACCGCCGCACCTCCATCGCCGCCGGAGCTTTGCGTTTTCGCCGGAGGCCTCGCATCTGTCTCGCTCGTCGTCGTTTGTTGTGCATCTCTCATCATCGTTCGTTGTGTTCTGCGCATTCCTCAGCTCTGCGTCTCCGTCGTCCGCCTCTGTGTCGCCTTCGTCTGCCTCTCCCAGCTGCGTCGCTGTCCTTGTCTGAAGGTAGGATCCTGCTGGGTTGCTGCTGCTTCATTTTATTTGTTTTTTTTTTTTCTTATCAAATATCAAATTGAAATTATTGTTTCCGATTTGTTATCAAAGTGATTTTTCTTATCAAAATGCTTGTTCTTCTTTTTATTTATTTAATTAAATTGGGATGGGATTTGAGAATGACTCACTGTTGCCTTCTTGTTGTGGCTGCTTGTTATTCTTTCTATTTTATTTGCTTCTGAATTAACTTTTTGTTGCTTATTCTTCTTCTTCTTCTTTGGTATTATTGCTGACTTAGGGTTTGAGCTATTATTTTTATTCTTATTAAATCTGATTTTTTAATTTAGGATGTCGCTATTTCGATCCTAGAAGTCATCCTGTTACTAATGAGACTAAAGGGAATGAAGAACTTATTGGTAAGTCAGTGTTGACTGAAGACGTGGATGATGGTATACAAACCCTGTAGTTCCATAGAGGAGGACCAAAGTTATTATGGATTGTAGATTGGGTAAGAATTCTGCTCCAAATTAATTTATCTCATTAAACAATTAATTCTCAACATTAGTGGAGGTTTATTTACTTCAGTTTGTCTGAAATTTTGCAGGATGTATTTTATGTGGTCCTGAGCATAAGGTGGGTATGAGTTATCATGAAATATTTTGGTCAAGAGCATAAGGTGGGTATGGTCAGGATTTGAAACTTCAGTTGCTGCTGCTGAAACATTTGAAGCAAATAGGGTATCTGCAGATGAATTGGTGAGTGTTGTTATAAAAAATTATGTCTATATTATTCTGGCTTCATTTCTGAATTTTGTGTTTTTTAGTTATTTGCTTTAAATTTTGTTCTCATTGGGTTGAGAATTTTTGTTTTTTTAATTATAGTTTTGAGTTTTAGCTCGTGACTGTTTCCTTTTATTTTGAATCCTTCTTAATTCTTAGAATACCAGCATTGTGTGCTAAAGACCAAAGTAAGATTGAGATGAAAACACACTCTTTTTTTGAAAAGGGAGACTGAAACTGGGACGGGGGATTGAGACTCAGTATTGTGTTTGTTTGACAGGGTCTGGAACTAAAATTTCAGTCTCAGTCCTCAAAATTTCAGTATTTTCAGTACCTCCAATTATTAGGGACTGGGGGACTGAGACTGGGACTGAAACTTTAATAACTTTTTTTCTCCAAAATACCCTTATTCAACTCTTTAATTTTCAATTATATAGTTTCCTCCTCAATTCTTCTCCTTCCTCTCATGAACCAAACCAAACCAGATCCATCTTTCATCTCCTCTTCTTCTTCCAGCCGGCAGCTACTTTCTTTCTGGGAACACAGATCTCGCTGGCCTCACTTTCTTCCCCCTCTTCTTTGTTGATTCGCGCACTTGGGCATTTAGTTAGCCATGAAGCAACATTTGAAGCCGTTAATCTTTCCTCCGGTGGTAAAGGTCGAATGTGTAGCGGCCGGAAGAAGACAATAAATATATATCATTCTTTCAGTTTCATGTAATTTCAAAATCCAATAACAAGAAACAAGGAACGCATATTAAAAATTTTGAACCTTCCATCATCTTCACTTCAAGTTTCACGGAGTGTAGGTTCAATGAATCCCCTTCCCTCATCCAATTATTTTTATTTTAGTTTTTTAATAAGTATATTTTAGCTTGATTTGCCGTGGTTTTTGGTTTGATTTGTAGCAATGGAGTTTAGTGAAAAACAAAAATTAAAATCTGCAAAGCATAGTTTCAAAGAGAAGTGTGGTTGAGGAAAGGGAAGAGAATGGAAACAAGTGGAAGGGAAAATGGTTTTTTTTCTTAAATAGTAAGGACAATTTAGTCATTTTATCTTTTTAGTCTCCACACCAAATTTTGTATATTTTAAACCAAACACAATATACAAATCTAGTTTAGTTTCAGTCTCAGTCCCCAGTCTCAGTCTTCTAGTCTCAGTATCAATTGCCAAACACACGGTAGATGTTTCTATGCAATTTTATTAATCAAGTTGCTTCACTACCTGACTCCAAACCAATTAGATTTTTTCCCCTGATCATAAAATTTAGGACTGTAATTGAAGTTGGAAGATAACATCAACTAAAGTTTTTAAATTTTGAAAAATCTAACTTCATAGCTAACATTATAGATTAAAAAAAATACGAACAAAGAGATGACCAACCTTGTTGTTATGAATATGATTGCCTCATTATGTCTCTGTCATCCTGGCTTCATGTTAACTCCTTTTTTATCTAAAGAAATGGTGTATCTCAATAAAAATACAAAGAAAATTT
Source organism: Stylosanthes scabra (assembly GCA_036250425.1). Classification (NCBI taxonomy): domain Eukaryota; kingdom Viridiplantae; phylum Streptophyta; class Magnoliopsida; order Fabales; family Fabaceae; genus Stylosanthes; species Stylosanthes scabra. The sequence continues at coordinate 64,521 of JASCZI010030344.1, forward strand.
TCTTTATTTCTTTAATATTTAACCTCAAAAGCCATTGTTGCAAAAAAGAAGTTTCAATAGCAATCAAATGACTTCATGTTAACTCCTTTCTTTATTTAAAGAAATGGCGTATCTGAATAAAAATACAAAGAAAATTTTCTTTATTTCTTTAATATTTAACCTCAAGTCCTCAACACGTAGTTATCAGAACCATACTGGACCGGTCGGTTCGACCGAAAAATCGGTAACCCAGACCCCTGTTCGGTCTGGTTCAAGCATCAGATTGTTTATGCATTTAACCCGTAGACAACCGGTTAAACTCGGATTAAACCGGTAAAACCCAGATGAACCGGCTTAAACCGTTGACCTGGCGGGTGTTTTCAGATCCAGCGCGCCTTCACGTATAGACTAGCGACACATGGATCACAGTAGAGACACCCATTTAAATCATTCAAAAAGTAGAGACACCCATTTAAATCTTTATTTCTTTAATATTTAACCTCAAGTCCTCAACACATAGTTATCAGAACCGGACGGGACCAGTCGGTTCGACCGGAAAATCGGTAACCCGGACCCTTATCCGGTCCGGTTCAAGCATCAGATCGTTTCTACATTTAACCCGTAGACAACCGGTTAAACTAGCATTAAATCGGTCAAACCCGGACGAACCGGCCTAAATCGTTGACCCGGCGGGTGTTTTTAGATCCAGCGCGCCTCCACGTATAGACTAGCGGCACATGGATCACCGTAGAGACGAACCGGCCTAAACCGTTGACCCGGCGGGTGTTTTCAAATCTAGCGCCTCCACGTATAGACTAGCGGCACATGGATCACAGTAGAGACACCCATTTAAATCATTCAAAAAGTAGTGCATTGTAGAAGGCTCGAATAGCTAACCTTACATCCAAAGCTTTTAGACTTCCAAGGTTGCCATTGAGCCAAGTAAACAGTTATGATATTCTCCACTAGTAATTATTTTTATATCAACCAAATCAATTAAAATGGCTAGTGCTAGTATAAATTATAAAAGCAATGATTGAATAAAAAATTGTTATTATATTTTAATATATTAGAATAATTTATTTTTATAATCATAATAAATTAAGTCAATTAAAGTGCATAAACAATTTAATTAAATTTAAATAATGTAAAATATTATTTTTATTATAATCTTATATATTTATTTTATTATTATTATTTTAGAGTTTTTATGATTTCAATAAATACTTGCAATATATAATAAGAGAAATGATAAGGAGAACTAAAAAATAAGCCTAATAACAAGCCTAACCATATAAGATTGACACTTGTCCTGAAATTGTATCTCTCATTAATAAGCATTTCTCTCTCTTGGTTATAGTTTTTTATTCCTATTTTGCCCATATATTTGTTTTAACGTCCTTTCTTATTCTCTCATACCTTTCTACATTCTTTTGAACTCACAAATACAAAACAATGGCTCATCATCTTCTAAATCCAGAAAATTGGGAACTTCTTTGAACTGCCATGATTAACCCACCAAATCAATCACATGAATCATTTGATAAGTCACCACATAATATTTGTTCTTCTGCTCAACCTTTAGCTGAAAGCAATCTTGCATTAATTAAAAATACCGTTGATACGGGCAACTCTGAGTTCCCATCTTCTACCCACAATATTTCTTCTTTTTCTATCAATGATTTTCTTGCCAAAGATGAAGAAACTACCAGTAATATTATGAACTTCACTGTGAGTATTTTTTCTTTTTTTAACAACTTCACTGTGAGTACTGAATAATATTGCAATATAACTTCTTTAATTTTTTATATTTTACCTTTAACATATATATTAATCATAAGGGAAAGAAAAGTGTTATACAGTGTTTTTTTAATCTTTATATAATTTCATTTGTTTCTTTGTGCAGCATATGGAGCCAGAGGATATCGTGCCCGTGAATGAAGAGGTTACAAGTGAAGAAACTCCATCCGATGTTGTGCCCGTGAATGAAGAGGTTGAAAGTGAAGAAACTCCATCCGATGATACAAGGGATATCATTTAAAAAATTTGTTTTGGGCTGATGCAAGATCAAGGGCAGCTTATGAGTCATTTGGGGATGTTGTTTCATTTGATAGCACATATTTAACCAACCAATATAGCATGCCTTTTGTTGGAGTAAACCATCATGGACAATCCATTCTATTTGGGTGTGGTTTACTATCATGAGAGGACGAAGATACATATGTGTGGCTCTTTAGAACATGGTTAGAATGCATGCATGGCCGTGCTCCAAAAGCAATAATAACAGATCAATGTCCATCTATGCAAGTAGATGTGACGCATGTATTTCCCAAATCTCATCATCGACTTTGTCTTTGGCATATCATGAAAAAGGTGCCTGAAAAGTTAGGCAGATTAGTTGAATATAAGACTGTAAAGAAAACTATGAAGATTATTGTATATGAATCTATGGAGCCTAAAGAGTTTAATGATAACTGGTGCAGAATGATTGAAGATTATGGTCTTGAAAAAAATGAGTGGTTGAACTCCTTGTATGTAGATTGTTGTCGCTGGGTACCGATATATGTGAAAACCTCATTTTGGGCAGGAATGTCTACAACTCAAAGAAGTGAAAGTATGAATGCTTTTTTTGATGGGTATGTCAAAAATCTCATTGCGCCAATTTGTTGAACAATATGACAATGCTATGAAGAGCAAGATAGAAAAGGAAAACAAGGCTGATCATGAGTCTCTTAATTCAACTTATCAATTGATAACTGGTCGCTACTTTGAGAAGCAATTCCAAGATTGCTACACTAACACAATGTTTAAATTGTTTCAAGATGAGATACATGGAATGTTGTTTTGTAACTTGACCTTGGTCAAAGGAGATGGTGCAAAATCAATCTTTCATGTCACTGATGTTGTTGAGAGGAAGATGCTCCCAAAAAGGAGAGTTGTATATACGGTATGTTACAATAAGGATGAATGTGATATTCAATGCAATTATTACTTGTTTCAGTTTCGTGGAATTGTTTGTAGGCATATGGTAAAAATTTTGATTGAGAAAGATGTGAAAGAACTTCCTCCCTGTTATATCCTAACTCGATGGAGAAAGGATGTGAAGCATAAACACTATTTTGTGGTAAATTGCTATGATGACAAGGAGAATAACCAACAAACCATGCAACTTGAAAATTTATGTTCAAATTTTCATGATATTGCATGTCTTGCCAATTCTCAAGAAAAGTATGATTATTTGATGAAAGTCATTGATATGGCAAGGCAAAAGCTTAGAGATGATTCAAGTTGGACTGATAATTTTCATTCTGCTTCAAATTCGGCTGAAAAATTACTATCTCCACTTCGAGTACGCAGCAAAGGACGTCTACCATCTAACAAGAGGAAGGTCCCTCATGTAGAACAAATAGTCAAAAAAAGGAAAACAAGAGGAAGAAGAATGATGTATCCAAATGTCATACTGATGTACCAATGTGAGACAGAGTAAAAAAAAAAGAAAACAAGAAAAAAATAAGGTATTGATTTAATTGATTATTATTTTTAATATATATATATATATATATATATATATATATATATATATATATATATATATAT
>JASCZI010030344.1:82177-95176 GCA_036250425.1 Stylosanthes scabra
AATCATTCCATATTTATTTACCGACTCAGAGATGAGCATGTGATTTGATGTGTATTAGAATATTTAATAATTCAATAAAGTTTTGCATGAGATTGAATATGTGACATCTAATTCTTTCCAAGAATCTTATTGATTATCATAGGTTTAAATCAAGATATGTGTATTATTTCTTTTCTTGTTTAATTAGTCAAGAGATTGATGATTAATTAGGTTAAAGAGAAACTAGATCACTAAGAGATTAGGATTTAGTTATATTAGGATTCATGGTGATTTTTTAATAACTTACAGAAAAAAGAATAGTAAAAGTTGGATTATGAAGGTAGTTTGTGAATATCTCCGATTCCTTGATCTTGCTTCCATATTCGAATCTTTATTTATTCTTGTTTTTGATATTACATAAGTAGTAATTGATTGTTTGATAAAGATTGCTTTTCTTGAATGTTTTCTTATTGCTATATTAATCTTGTTTGTTTTCTCTTTTAATTTTAGCATTAATCTTTGATTGATCACTTAGATCTAATTAAAGAAACCAATTGAAAATATTGATTAATCCACCTTTCTTCGTGGGAACGATACACATTCATAAGTGGTACTACTTGATCTGATACACTTGTCGAATTGTTACGAATTTCTTGTTTTAAAAGAATTCGTCGGAGCAGTAATTATCTATCTAAAAGTGTTTTTAACTAATATTATCCAAACAATATTTATTTTATCAAAACCAATTTTGATATAGAATTACCAAACATAGATCATGTTGACATAAACTCACTTCTACCTAAAATTAATTCTACAAATTTAAGTTTACTCGAACCTCAGTTTGCAAACTCTAATCCAAACACACACTAAATCCACTCCATTTTGCACACAAGGAGATCACCTTTTTGAAAATGAGAGTTTTTTTAAGAAAAAATTCGGCTTGAAATTTTATCAATAAAAGTTGAAAACATGATAATTTGAGTCTAACCAGCTAGGACTAACTCCTTGCCAGTGGCCACACCCTGGCTGACCATTAGCTAGGGCAAGACATGGACTACAAACCTTCCTTTTTCTCTCTCCAGTCTCATATAACTCAAACAAACTTTTAATGTTTGCATAGCTGATATGTAAAGGAATGAGTTCAATTAAAAAGTAGGGGAAAAATCATATAAAGTGACACAATCAACAAAGTTATAAGGTAATATTTTAGTCATTTTAGAATTTACTAGAGTATTTTCTACGCATTGTGCAGGGTATTAGTTCGATATGTATATCTATTTTAAATTTTTTTTACGATATTATCTGAATAAGTAAAATATTTTAGGTTAGTAATAGACTTATTGCGTCTTGTTTTCTACATTCTCCTTTTACAAAACCTAAATTGAAAAAATATTTTTTTTTCTATAATTTTTTTAAGTTGCTAAATCTTTATGCAATCACTATATCATAATGTCTTTGATCAACTCACTTAATTAGATAATTTGTCAATTAACTAACTTATACTTGATTAAAAAAACTTAGTTATGCACTTACTAGGTTTAATAAAAATACAAAATTTTTTAATTAATAACAAAATTTTCTTTCGATTATTATTTCTCTTTCATTTTGAAAACATAATATTTCAAATTTTATATTTGAAATCCAAAATAAAATTTTATGATAAAATTCATTTTAAATTTTGATATTCTTTCTTGTAAATCTAATGGTTGAAAATTATAATTTGGAATTAATAAATTTAATTTTTATCCCAAAATATTATTTTATTTTTTTTATATGGTCCTTCATTTAATGATGTATTCATGGAATACGCTAAGATGACACATGTCAATTTATTGGAAAATGAAGGATTTGTGCTAGGCTTTTGAGGGTTGAATACTTGTCATGGATAGAGACTATTACTATTGGATCTTTATATAGTGGGGATAAGTTTTATCAGCTGTAATATCTTGATTTAGCTAGTACTCTGCTTGGGCCTTCACTTGAAAAAGAGGTAGGTTGGTGGAGAGATTGGAAAGAGGCTTGAGTAACTTGGATTGGCAAATTACTTTTTCGGAGGCCGAAATCAGGCATCTTCCTTATTAATCATCAAAGAATCATGCAATGACGAATCTTTATCAACATAAAATTCTCATTGAGGATCTTACCTAAAAACAAAAGATCTCATTGAGGAGTTTGACTTGAATCTTACCCGCCATTTTCTGTTCTTATATTAATAGATTGAGAACCGATCTGTCTTTTTCTGTTTTTCACAACTAGAACTTGTACATTTAGCAACTTTTTATTATTTATTAAAAAAATTAAAAAAACTCGAAATCGCAAGTTCACAACTCATTCACGGCAAGTTAGCCATTTGCATTTGACAGTCAGTTTGCCATAGAAACAAATTTTATACATTATTCAAATTGTAAACCAATTCAGCTTATAGAAGTGCAGTCAGAGCTATGCAGCATTCTTCTAGGTCCCCCATCGCAACGATCCATAATCATTTTCTATACAAAATTTGTTGAATAAATTAAGAAACAATTACAATCACCAATTTCCAAACGAAGAAAATGCTGTGAACCTTGATCAACCACATTTACCCATATGGACATGCCAATTTCATTAGAAAAATCACTATGCTTAGGGGGTCCCCTTTTTCATTTTATTTTGATAGAAACTTTCGGATCTTTATGTTACCATGTGATATATTGGTCTTTGGTAATATAAAACAACAATCATCACCGACTAGATTGAAATTTTAACAATGCATGTATTCTGGTTTAGTGGAGAAGGTGAGAGAAAATTGAAATAAAATTAGAACCTTTCAAGAATCCAAGGTTCGATTTAAGACTGAAATCATTCCCGAGTCTCCATTTAAGAAGAAAACTTCAAGTGGCATATATGGAGCGGAAGACATTGAAGCACCAAACCTATAGGTTGGTTGCAACATTTTGCTACCTTTTGCACAAGGTATTGTTCTAAGACGAGGTCCAGTTCGCATTTGCCAGATCTGCATGTCATTCCCAAGGAAAAGAAATTAAGCCAGTTCATGCAATTAAAAAGTTTATTCAATTATTTATTTATGAATAAACACCAAATTAATTCTTAAGGAGTTTTAGATGGGACTCTTTGGTTTTTAACAAATTTTTATTCTAGAAAAATAATTTAATTGGACAACTTCGCTTCTGCATCGTTTTGAAAGAGAAGTAATTTGTCTTGTGATATTTTTCGGATACCTAATTATCTTATAATAAAATTGGTTAGAAACTTATTTGTTCAATACACACAGTAAAAATTTGACTGAAAGCGGTAGAGGGACTAATTTGTCCAACGCGAATAATTCTTTAGGACTACTAAAAACAAAAATTTGTTAAAGACAAAAATGTCTGGTATGAAACTCTTTAGGAACCAATTTGTATATTAACTCTTTATTTATTTATTTTCATAAAAGAAAGTTTATTCAATTATTTATGCACAGTAATAAAGTTCAACTGTCAAACATAAGTGTTACACTAACAACAAATGACAGAACTAAGTCAGGTTTCTTAATTGCAATGTAATGTAAAATATGTAATGTACCTCAATGATTCCTTTTCTAGGTGCATGAATAGCCAAACACAAACAGTAATCACTCTTCACAGGTTCATAGTGATTAGAGCTTGATGATGTGATGTCTTTATTAACCAACATCTCCATGAATAGACAGCTGGCGTCCCTATATCCCTGCAAATTCCATAATAAGAGAATAAAACAGATACTACATTTTGATATTTCAGGGAGGGAAAATTGGGATTCAAGAGAAAACCTTCCACAAGCGGACAACCACAAGTGCTTGAGTATCAAGCAGCAATATGCGACCAAGTGAATCTGTTATAGCGGCCAATGTACCACTTGGGGACAAGGTAAGCTTCTCACCCTTCCTAGGATGATCCTTAAAACAAGTCAAAGGTGAAGCTGCATTGAACAAAGATGACAAAGTCAGACAACTAAGGAGGACATTAACCCTACAATCAGCTAGAAAAGGGTAGGTCCAACAACATTTCTTTTTTATTTTCTAGATTAGACTCAATTGCGTCATCATTTGAATTTAATTAAAAGGACACTCAAAACAAACTTCTTAATATCATACTGATGTAAGAACTCAAGGACCGTTGTCACTATTCCAGCATCATAGTTAAACTTCAGCAACTAAATAATTCCAGTTACCAGGAAATTATAAAGTTTCCCTTTCCTTTTACTGTGTGCCTATAACCACAACAGGTAAACACTATGATATTAGTTAATACTACCTCGAGCAAATGGCTGTGGTTTCTCATCTGATTTCTTTGGAGATTTCTTGGGAGATGTCTGTTCACTCCGCCAAATCAACTTTGAAAAAGATGCTACTGTGGAAAATGCTGCAGGTACGACTTTAGACAAGAGCTCTCCCACTAAAGACCTGCCTTTGTCCTCGGAAAGTCTTCCAAAGGGTCAAACCAAACTCGATCAACAAAAGACTTAATGAAGCATATCTGGGCACATATAAATATTGAAGAACCACATTACATAATCCACACAGTACCTGTATGCTGAGATCACAGCATCCTCTCCAACAGCCACTGCACAATAATAACGTTGACTGGACTGCCCAAGAATAAAAGCAGCTGAATTCAAATACCAGAAATAACTTCAGAAAGCTTCCATTTTCTAGGATTTAGCCAAAATAATCATTATGGAAGAAGAAAATTATGGTAGGATGAAGTGAAATTGTGGAAGACAAGCCACACAATTGAAAAAATTAAAATAAATTAGATTATATTGAAAAGGAAATCAAGGAAATTTATCAAATAAAATGTATTATCATTTCTGGGTTGAGACTCGCAATCATATCTGATTTTCCTAGCCAGCAAGAATTTGATAGTCATTTAGATTATGGAAGAGGGTAAAAGAACTCCTAATATGCTAACAATTAATTAAAGGAGTAATAGTTAAATGGAAAAAAAAGGTGACTTCGCAAATGTTACATCAAAAATTCTGTTTGTATTTCATGAAACAAATTTAAGCAGATATCATCAGCAATGCAGACATGATAATCATTCTTAAATGGATTTTACCTGGTTTTCCAATAGTGGTGGAGGCATTATGCCTGTGAGTGCTGCATCGGTACAAGTACCATACTTGCCAATATTCCATAACTGATAAGGTAATTTTACAGATTGACTTTCAAAATCCTCTGAATCTTGGCCCTTTGGCTTTTGACCCCAAAATTGAGAATGGCCTTCTTCAAACCATTTCTGAAGCATATTCTACATTCAACATTGCAAAGGAAACTATTAGAATCACCATTTTCTGAAGCATATTCTTCAAACCATTTCTGAAGCATATTCTACATTAAAAGATTGTAGCATTTTTCAGATCTAACATTTTCTTTCTCTTTTTTTTTTTTTCAAGATCCACTTAAATGCAGCATATAAGTTCACAGTAAACAAGATAAAGTATTCGAATACCAAAGAAAGTTATAAATAGCTGAATACAGAAATTAATGTTTACCTGAATATCAGAGCCATCAATGCGGGCAACTACACCTGGCATAACGACACAAAATTCTTCTGAAGAAGTATCTTGAATTAAATCTTTCTTTGTTCCACGAACTCTTAACTTTAAAACTCGTCCAGTATAAATCATCTATGGAGAAGCAAATTGATATAGGACATATTAACATCTAGCAAAAGAATATAACAAATATGAATCTAAATTTTCATTGAGGATTTTAGTCATAATCTGATTTGTATACCTCATTGATTTTGCAACTCTGAAGACAATAAGGTAGCATCCAAAATATTAATTCTATCATGAACAAAGTCTTTGAATAAATTTTTGGGGAACAAATGAATGAGAACCCAAAAATTACATTGTGTCAAAAGATAAATGACCAACTTCACAACTGAATGATCATATCAGCATTACTAAACATAAATGTTTCCCATATCTTAGACATATCCACACTGAAGAAGAAGCGGAGGAAATTTCATGAACACCACCACCTTCAGCATGCTTGTTAGGGTAATTAAATGACTAGAGTAACTTGCGTGCTTGCCTTGATTTAGCCAAGACTTAGTGGTGAGCGTTGTCTTCTTAAAATGTCTCCTTACAATTCCCATTGCAAGGAGTTATTAACATCGAATTAACAAACAAACCACCTTGGGATCACTGCACAGACCAGCAATATCCAAACTGGCAAACTTTGAACTACAAACATTTTTTTCACACAAGGGAGGTGTTAAAAATGTCCAATCCTTTAGTCTGAATGGCCCTCCCCCTTGGCAATGAGGCAAGTTTTCTACCAGTCCACACACAGCTTAATCTTATATTATATACCCACTAGCATGTTGCATCCAACAGCAATCACACCCTTCGCCTTCATCGCCTAGCTCTGAGATTGGAACAAACCTCCCACACACAGCTTAATCTTATATACCCCATACTAGCATCTAACAGCTATTACACTCTTTGCCTTCATTGCCTCTTCTCAACATTCAAACTCTCTAGCTCTGGGACAGGAACTGGCCTCAGTTTCAGACAACAAAAAAAGGAGCAGCATCCTTTTGAAGGTGAGACCCACTCATACCTCATAACAGAGGAAGGAGGGCAGAAGATTATTACATTTGATGATGTAGCAATCATGGTTTGATAGTAGGTGCTGCGTTAATAACTTTGCAAGTATTTAGGCCTATGTTTGGTCACATGGATACTATGAGAGGAAGATAACTATAGAAGCAAAATGGATGACTCTGTTCTATCTGCAGGTGGAGTATTTGATATACTGTTGGGCCTTTGTGGGGAGAGTAGAGTTGAAAATGAGTTAATGAGAACAGATGCATGAGGTCATAATAATACCAAGCAGATGACAGTTTCTACTTTCTAATATGGTCACAACAGACAGATCCGAGTTCCATTTAAGGGATTGCCTTTGGCCAGGTTTCACACAAGGAGGAATTCAAATCCCACACTTGCTTAAGCAGACCACTGTGCTATTCACAGGACCAACCGAAGTTGGGATTTTCTAACAAGGAATAATGCATTCATAAAAACCGAAATGCTGAGAAATGAATATTTATGCTGTATCTAGATAAATAGTATGTGACTTCAAACCAAATTTGTATCCCAAAGAAACACGCACGCAAACACACGCACATTCGGCTTCAACATAATCAGTCTCAGACAGCTTGTGAACAGATTCCCATGCCACTTTACTCATGAGTAATTAAAATAGGTTTTCCTTTCTTTTGAACAAGAACAATCGCAATTCAACGCATCAATAGATCAAAATGTTGTTTCTTTGTTTGTTTCCCATTCAAAATGCACAAATCTCAAAGAGAAACCAACAAATCAAATCAGTCAGTCAATTACTACCTGTCGATGAATCAGTTCCCCACGAAGCGAGAAAACAAGCAGGAAGCCGCAGGAGGTGCCGGCGACAACGACGCGGACGTCATCCAAGACGAACCACTCGATGGCAGAGATGAACTCGGCCTCTATAGGAGACAGTTCGGGTCGGATCTTGACCCGAGAGGCGTTGGGTTCGGACCAGGAGAGGATGAGGAGAATAGTGGAGCGGTTGGCGAGGGCGAGAGACTGAGTGTCGATGGCGCAGAGAAGGTTTGGGTTGTCGACCAGCCAGCCTGATTTGCCGGCGCCGAGTTCCGTGAGCTCATCGCAGGCTATGCAGCCCAAATCGGTCTTGTAGGAACGCCTCGCCATTGCTTCTGCTTTGTTCTGCTGAGATCGAACACGACTGAATCACCAATCCCTCCTCACATTACCAATACCATGACGATGACGACGTTGCTTCCAGTTTGCTTTTCCTTTCCTTTTTCTTTTTTCGGTCTTTTGGATTGTGCGGGTCAATTAAAAATTAGCCAAATATTAATATCCCAAATTCCCAATTTTGGAATTTTTTATTTATTTAAATAAATAAAATTTCAAATTTACAAATACGCACTGGGTGTAATAAATTTATAAAAGGAGAGTTCTAAAATACATATTTAAGTTTATAAAGAGAGAAAAATTTCTTAAATATGAATGGTTACTGCTTTATAATCAATTTTTTTTTCAAACACACCAGCTTACTATCCAATAAAAATGAAAGGAAAAAGAAATATATGTGCATTTATGGTTAAGGATATATTAAAAGATCATTTTTTTGGTTAAGGATTCATGGTCTAAGATTTTTTTTGTTTATTTAAAAATATGACAAATATAGCATTAAAAGAATAAAAAACGGGTATACATGATCAAAATATACAATGTGCAGTGCAAAGTAGCATATACAACGTAAAAAAGTGTCGTTCGAAAACAATTCTGGTTGGGACGAAACTTATTTATAGTTTCTTTTAATACATATTGGCAACAAATATATTTCTATAGTTTCTTTTAATAGGTGTGCATTTTTGTAAATTTATTACACCGCGTATATATTTTTAAATTTGAATTTTTATTTAAATAAATAAAAAATTCCCAATTTTGTTGGACAATTTAAGCATTTTCCTTTTAAACAAATTAGTCATAAACAACTTTGGTGTATAGCCTTAGTTACACGAAAGTTAAGGGAACGAGGTAGGTGTCCCATATCTTTTAAAAATTATACAAATATATGCTTCACATTTATAAAATATATAATACGCATAACCTTCGAATAAATAATATAATGATCTTTCTCCGTAAATTTAACTAACCAAATCGTAATAAAAACTGCTTATGTGGCTACAATGTGTCCTATCTTATCGCAACGAAAGCCAAGATGAATACTCAACTCATGTGATAAGAAAACTCTAGCTCTCATCTTCTTTATGCTTTCCTTCCCAATTTCAATATTCCTCTTTAAAAAGGGAAATTCTATAGTACTCAGACCTTAAATCATCAGCATGTGCTGAGAGGGTTGTGGCTTGCCATATGTGTGACGCGTGTGTTGGATGTATCGAATTTTGTGATATAATGAGTGAGTGCGTTGCAGAAGGTTCAGTGGTGGGTCCCGCATCCCAGGAAATATGACGCAGAAAGAATGGCGTTTAGTGTACGGGAGCAACCGACAGGAACCGTAATGCTAGTCAATTAAAAAATAATTATATATTGGATGTGGATTTAATTTAGGAGTTGTTGGACCATGTTGCAAGAGGAAGCAATAAGTGGGTCCATGAAGGGTTTGTAGGTTTTGTGCAATGTTAGGGATAAAAATGTGGGTTGTTGGTTAAAGTTTTTAGGACAAAAAAGACCAGTGAAATAGTGGGCTTGAAATATATGAGGAATTTTTTTTTTAGTCTTTTGTTTTCTTAACAACATGGATAATATGACTTTGAATAAAGGGTAGTGCAATTGTTTTTTTTTTTTTTTGTGATGGGCAAGTGCAAAAGTGGAGTGATGGGGGATGAAGTTTTATTCGTAACATAGGGTGATGAAAATAATAGAAAAAAAAAACAAGAGAAGATTACTGCGAAATTAATACATTTGATATTGTTTTAATTTGATGAAAGCAATTATTTTATAATTATTTGTACAACAATTATTGTATAGCAAGTGTTTTAAAATTGTACACCTATTTTGATCAATCAAGTCATTTATTTATATACTATATAAAAAATTATTTCGATATTAAATAATATAAAAATAGTATCAAAATGAATTTCTATTTGATATTAAAATAATTTTTTTAGTATATAAATAAATAATTTAATTAGTCAAAATAGATGTGCGTATATAATTATTATTTAACTTAAAATGTTAATGTTTTCAACAAGGATTTGAACTATGTGAATGTTAATGCTTTGCACTGTCTTTTTTTTTTTTTCGGTAGACCCTTTGCACTGTTATTTGTCTTGGATTTCATCCAAATTATCGTATTCGAAGAGTTTTAGCCGTTTTTTTTAGGGACAACACCTCATTGCAAAGGGTGGTTTTGTCACTATTTTGTTTCGTTACCTAGTGAAGAGAATACTTCCAAATATTCTATTCATTTCTTCTTTTTTTTTTTGGTTTGATTTCTTAGTGTCCAAAAATTTATCGATTTAACCCTTTTTTTCATATTCTGAGCTCCGCTTTCATTAATTGGTCCATCTCTAGCGTCCAATTCTCCGTAATTTCCTAAAATAACATTTTTGAACATTAATCACATAACTTTAGTCACTAACTTATGGAGGGATCCACACTGCTTTGACTGAAGGTTCTAGTACCATCCCACTTCCGGCTCTGCTAGGAGAATGTCACGCGTCACCCCTGGAGCTAGCCACGACGTCTCAGCACATGCTGATGTTTTAAGCCCTCAGCACCATAGAATTTTCCTAAAAGCTTTTATATGCTTACTTTGTCCACAATCTTGTCAAATTATTTTATTTGTTTTTATTTTGATTGTCTTGATGCCGTCTTTGCTTTTTCATTAGGCATGCGTCATTGAGATTATTAATTATAATTACTATTATTTAGTCACGGTGCATAAAACATTGTGGCCTTGACATTGGTTCCATAAAAAAAATCACTTGGTTATTTTAATTTCAAGATTTTGATATTCCAAGATATAAATGCTAAATTCTTTTGTGCATGTGAATCTTTCATCTTCTTGCGAGCCAGGTAGCATTAAAAACTCCATAATCTTTTCAACTTGTATTAGCTCCATTTGAATTTATTTAACTCACAAGTTATAGAGGAGAGCTCAATTGTTTTATTGACTTGTCTCATCTATTCTCACGAGCAATCCGAATAGACTTCTGATTTCTCAACTCGTTTTAACGGCTTTATTTGAAATAAATAAATTTGTTTAAGTGAAAAATGATACAACGAATTATTCTAAATTTGGATCAATGCTCATACGGTTTGAAAGATTACATATGAATTCATTTAGTTTTTGAAATATTAAACATCTAAATTTAAATATTTGATCAATGAAAGAAATAAATATAATTAATGTTGGTAATCATATTAGTCCCTGTTTAGATGATGTGTTATTTTAAAAATACTATTAAACAATATTTTATAACACATGTTATTTAATTGACAGAAAAATCAATTTGACTATTAAGTGTATTTTTTAGGGATTAATATGATTAATAAAATTTTTCGAAAATCAATTTAAAAAATGAAATATCTTTCATGAACGAATTTAACCATTAACACTTGTTATTATTTATGGTTTTGATAAAATGTTATTTGCATAATTTATAGATGGTTATTGCCTTATTGGCCGCACACAGAAATTTCAAAATGAGAAATGATTAGGAGACCTAAATCACAAGTTTAATTATAAGTCTAATTTTTATATAAGGAATGTTTTACACTTTTTATATTTTTAGTTTTTTTTTTGTTTTTGAATTCTTTATTTTTTAAATATTAGGCCTATTATTAAATTTATGATTAACACTCTTTGTGACCGCTCAGAAAGAAATAACCATAATAATTAACAGCATCAAAGAGAGTACCACAAATTAAAGAAGAGTTGAAAGTTGAAACTAAGTGGAAATGAGAGATGGCAAATTATTAGCAAAAATTGCTCCACATCACCCCAATGCATTTTTTTCCGCTTTCAGTTTGCTAGGCTTACCATTGCAGCAAACCAAAAACAAGTACATGTCAAAACATACAAAGTGTTTCAACTTATTAATATATATGGATAGATTCATATACCAAGAGAAAACCCAATTGAGCTTATTAGGATTGATCCGCCGGGTAGAAAGTGGAAACAGTAATATCTTCTGTTACCACCTATTTGATTGAGAAATGAGTATATAGCTAGTGATGTTGAGTATCTGGTCCATCAGGTGAGATTCTCAGTATTCTTGTTCTTCCTACTAGCATTGACCTTCTTGGGTGCCACTTGCTGTGTCCCACATCGTTGGTGTTAATCAATTCACTCTTGACAACCTTGATCTTATTATTGCCCATTATGGACAACTCAGAGACATGTCTTGCCTCTGAATTCACTACAAGCAATGCCAGAATAATTAGGAGGAGAACAAATGGCATTGGTTTAACTGAAATGGCCATGGTGTTGAAGGGGAACAAGAAAAAGAGAAAAAAAAACAAGTAGCAAAAACTGGTCAAAAGATATGAGGTTGAGTGTAGTAGCTCATAGAAGAGAATAAGCCACCTATTTATATACATGGAAGCAGAGTAACGGACGGAATCTTTAGGAGTTGGGTTAAAAGAGTATCTATTGAATGATAGTGGAAGCAAATTAAGTGAATTACAGTATACTTTAATTTATTTGCATATTTAAATTGTTGTCTATTTAACATAATAATAGTAAAACATGAGACAATGAGATAGATAAAAAGTATGTAAACATGTATTCCAATTTAAAAAAAAATATGAAATCAATTTTTTATACGAGTCAATATTAGCAAACTTCTTTTAGTTTTTTTAAGAAAAAAACCTTTTTTATTCTTAACCATTTCAAAAATTTAGATTTTTTTTTTAGAAAAATATCAACGAGGCCTTTGACAATTACATCGAAAGACAACGAGGCCTCTGAAAAAA
Organism: Stylosanthes scabra; assembly: GCA_036250425.1. Taxonomy (NCBI): domain Eukaryota; kingdom Viridiplantae; phylum Streptophyta; class Magnoliopsida; order Fabales; family Fabaceae; genus Stylosanthes; species Stylosanthes scabra. The sequence goes on from JASCZI010030344.1 coordinate 94,640, forward strand.
ACACACCCTTCCCGGCCCTTGATCTTTCATTTTTGAGACTTTCCGGCCCCTATTTTGTTACATCATGAGGGGCCAAAATGTCTCACGAGATAAAAGATTAGGGGCCAGAAAGTCTCACAAATAAAAAATAGGGGCCGAAAAGGGTGTGTTTTTTTATCAGGAACCTTGTAGTCCCTCGAGAGTAATTATTATAAGCCGAGTTGATTATTCACCCTAAATTATACAATGTTAAAAAGTTTGGCTAATGTTGGGTAAAAAAAAGTTAATTGTTTAATATTACTCCTTACCATAGTTCTGAAAACCGGACCGGACCGGCCGGTCGAACCGGTTTAACCGTGAACCGGCCTTAGTCACGGTCCGGTTGATGCTTGAAACCCGTCTACATAAGAACCGGAATCAAACCGGTGAACCGGCCGGAAACCGGACGGTCCGAGCGAACCGGAACCCGGCCGGTTTTTCTTTGGTAAGGCAATTTATGCCCAAAGTGCAATCTGTGTGGTTCGAAACCTTGTCCTTGAGTATGCAAAAAGCTTACTT
>JASCZI010030345.1:7791-25965 GCA_036250425.1 Stylosanthes scabra
ATTTAATTTAGGTATACTGTTTAAACCCGCTTTATTCACGGAATACAACTTTTTTAACCTGGATCGTTCATAGCCAACCCGACGGGTTAAACAGGTTATAATGTTTTTTATTTATTCTCGAAAAATTAAACTCTCATTTTAAACTCTAAAAAAAATTTACACAAAACGATAAAAATATTTTGAAATATTTAAATTGGCTAAAAAGTTAGCCCACGAGATGTCCTGTTTAACCGGACATTTTCTCTGGATTAATCAGACTCATCCGTTTAACTCGCGTTTTTAACGCACCTAATCTTTCTGGGTAAAGTACGTCTGTTAATAACTGGTTGAGTTGGCTCGATAAGTTCGATTCGTTTTGACAGCCCTATACATAATCAATTTATACATCTTTAGATAATCAATTTTATTTGATTTTTTTAATCAATTTATTATTTGAGAACTCACTAAATTTTTATAAATATGAATTTATTAAGAATTATATTATTTTATTATATTGAAAATTATTTTAGTTTTATTTTCATTTAACGTGTGTGTTTATTTAATATATATGTTAGATCATATTAAATTATGTTTCAATTGTATAGTATTATTTTTTTAATGTAATATATGTAGATATCATCGGGTATTCATCTTTTCCGTTAGGATAATTAAAAGCGTGGGCTTATCTGTTTGATCACTACTCAAAATTTTTCAGCATAACCTGATTATGGCTAGCCTAACATATTAAATGTGTTCGCCTATTTAATTAGTTGTTTATTTATTTTAAAAAAATTTCAATTTTTAACTCTAGAAATAAAAATTTTGATAAAATATGTCATTTTCTTAAAAAAAAACTTGATAAAACAAATTTCTTTAGTAGTTAAAATGACTTTTTGGGTCTAATTAAAAAATATATAGGAAATAATATTAATTATTTTTTAAGAAAATAAAATATAAACGGGCGAGCATAACTCGCCATTTTCGCCGGTTAATTAGAATCAACATGTTTTGCCCATTTTTGTTAACGGGTAGGGATAATAATTTGTCCTGTCCAAAACTGAGCCAACCCAACCTGCACTACCCTGAATGGAGGGTGTTTTTTTAACGGTAGAATGGATATTGCCGAGTTTGGGTGATACCTCTTTAATAGTCTATTTGGGTGTAGATAATGGCTGATCCGTCAAATTACCTATCCCTCCATATCCCATATGTTAATTAATAAATATAGTTAAATTTAATTTTGTAGAATTTTATGTATAATTTTATTATTATTTTAGTAATTTAAAAGGTTTTAGATGCTATAACTAGCATTCTTCATTTCTAAATCACAAATTTTTTTGTCTCCTTTTTAATCGTAATTAATTATGTTTTGAATATTATTAATTATTTTACTTTCATTTGTTTATTTTCATATATATACCGTGTGTTTTGGTACGAGACATGTATATATACATATGGATTTGGGTGTAGAGTAAAAATTTTAGATATTTGTGGATAATGGAGCAGGAAATGACGCAATATATAAATATTCAGAACAACCTAGACAGATATTGGGTACTTGATTACTGACGATAACCTGACCTATTGTCATCCCTATTAACGGGCATAATTCTTTTGGAAAACCTCGTTTTTTAGATTGGTAAATGAGATTGATTCGACGTGTTCAACCTACTTTAACAATCATATTAAATAGAGACCCATGACAGAAACATACAGAATAATAATAGACACATTTTTTATAAATAGAGAAAGAAAACAGAAAAAATATATATTTTAATATGCATTATTATTCATATTCACAAATTATATATTATTTTAATGATTTTAAATATAATCATTAATAATATTGAATAATTTTATAATTTAATTTTTTGAAAATAAAGTAGTTTTGTAAAAGAAAAAAAGGGTTTAAGATCAATTTAATTTTGTGCAAAACCTTAATGACCAAAAGAGTAGTTATCTTTTTTGAAAAAGTCTGTCTATTTTAGACGGGTAAACGGATCTTACTCGACAGGTTCGCTCTATTTTGACGGGATATTAAACAGAGATATGTGATAAAAGAAAAAGTCTTGGAGACCAATATATTTTGGGAGTCAATGCTCTTAATGGTGATGATAGATGAGTTACGAGTGATAATTCATATATTATGTGGGTGATCAGTTTTATTGTGTTTGGATGATACATTTTTTAATTTCGGATGATAGATAATTTAGTTATTGACTCCCTAAGGGCTCCCTAATGTTGGTTCTATATAATATTGTCGATGATAAAAATATGAAAAAGACTAGGGAACCAATAGATTTTGACCAATAGGGAGCCAACATATACTATAAATGATAACTTAATGATGGATATATGAATTACGGATGATAACTCATATAAATTTTAGATGATAACTTAATTATTGACTCCCTAACGTTGGGTTCGTAACATTATTCTAAAAATATACAGAATAACGACGAGTATATTTTTATAAACGAAAAAAAACACAAAAGAATAGATGTCTTCTTAATATCCATTATTATTTCAACTCAGAAGTTATATACTATTTTAATTCTTTTATATATAACTAATAATATTAAATTATATTTTTAGTTTAAATTAAATTAAATTTCTCGTGCAAGGCACGGATAAATACACTAGTAGTTTAGTAGTTATAACATTCTTATTTTTAAGTTTTGTTTCTAATTATTAATTACTATTAAATTAAATATATAATATATTAGATGTATGTTATAAATATATAATTATGGAGGCTATTTACATAAAATTATAAATGTCAAATTAAATATACTAACTTTGAATTATTATTATTTTCTTTTATTATCTATTAACTTTTATCTTTTTTCGCTGCTAGCTCATCCATCTTGAAAATTAAACAAATCTATAATAAAGAATGATATTTACCCACCAAAATAGTTATCATTTATTTGTGTTAATTGTATATAAAAATATTTATAATTTAACTTATTTTGAATATATAATATATATTGATGATTAATTTTTTGGCAAATTTTAATATATATCTAATATGATATTGATCTACAATAAATTGAAAAGATCATTCTCCTAATATTTACTTATTTACTCATTTAATATAGAAACTAAGATTTTAAATCTTATAAGCTCGAGAATTTAATGATATGATTATGAATGATAATCTTTATTTAGTTTATTCTTTCAACAGTTTTGATTCAATAAATTTCGGCAAAACTCCAACTGAGAGCATAAATAAGCCTCTGAAACGAATCCCGAAGACAAAATCACAACCGAAAAATTATAATAAGGCCCCACAAAAAGCCTAATTAAGAGATGGTTAAAGAGATAAGTTTAATTTTTATTTTTATTTTCTTTTTTTATTTTTAGTATTTTTTGTTTTTAGAAATTGATAAAGGAAAAAGAGAAAATAAGATGTGAAAATAAAAAATATTATTTTTACTGTTTTTTCTTTTTTTTTTCTTCACAAAATTTAAAAAATAGAAAAAAAAAACTAAAAAAAATAAATAAATAAAAACGCAAATCAAATTTATCGTTAACATTTCTAATCCCAAATGCAATAAAATAAAAAATACAGGTGTACTTTAACTTATTTTTAGTGTGCATTTTATATTTCAATGCTATTATACATTGGTGGCTGATTTTTTTAACTAATTTTAGTGTACAAATAGAATTGTTGTTTTAGAAATTTATGTATAATATGATGGTTATTTTAGTAATTTAAAAGTTTAAATGTTATAACTAATTTTCTTCACTACTCAATCTTAATTAATTATGTTAAGAATATTATTAATTATTTTATTTTAATTTATTTATTTTGATGGATATATATGTGGATTTTGATATGAGTAAGTATATACATATGTGGGTTTGGGTATGGGGTAAACCTTTAGATACTCGTCGATAATGTGGCTAATAATAATGGGGTTAGACATGAATGTTCACAATGAGTATGAGTACTTAGAGCATCTCCAATGGTGTATTTTTTTGGTATTAATTCATCTTGAAAACACAAATGAATTGAATTGATACTTTGGTATGCATTGGAAGGAAATCTAAAAGTGTTACCAGTATCACTAAGTTGATACCGTATCATTTCCACAACTCATTTAATGCAAGTTAATTTAACTCAATAAATAATATTGTGTGGGGTCCAAATTAATATTAAATTAAAACTAAGCATTGGAGATGTTATCTCAAAAATAATATCAAATGAGATATGCTCTCATAAATGCTGATGTGTCATTATATGAGATCCAAATTAATATTAAATTAAAACTCACCGTTGGAGATGCTCTTAATTACCAATCTCGACCTACCTATTGTAAATTCTATTAACGGCCTAATTGTTTTGGAAATAGGTAAGTACTTTTTTTTTTCATTAAGGTTTGGAGCTAAAAATAAATTGGTCCCAGATCTTTTATTGTCAAAATAATCTTCAAGGTTTTATTTTTGTTTAAAATGGTATTTTTAACGATTTTGTTCTTTGTATGTTATTGTTCTTTTTAAGTATTATTTGTTAAAAATTAATTTTTAATATATATAATTTAAGAATGAGATCTTTTTCAGAAATACAACTCATCAAAACAATTATTTTCTCTTTTGATAAGATTAAATCTCACAAAAAATTCCAAAACTAAGGAGTGATACAATTTAAACAAAGAATCAATCAATAAATAATTACAATAACAACTACTAATTACAAGAAAATATTAAAAAAATAACAACAAGCAATATAATCAACAAATCCTCAAAAAAAATCTCACACAAATTAATATCTCAAAAGAAAAAAAAACGGAAATTAAAATTTCTGAAAAACAAAAGAAAAAATTTCTCAATCAAAGATCTGTGATACAAATATAATCAAATCAAATCAAATAAATCAAATTAAATCTAACAAACATATTTAAAATTTTTTATAGAATAAATCTATAAAATTTAAAATATAAATCATACAGATTCAAATTTAAAAAAGAATAGATGAATATCCTTATTTCACAATTTACAAATTCAAAATAAAAATAAAATACCAAATATGAAGAGAAGAAAAGGAAGAATAACGATGGCTGGAGGTGGAAGCACGGTTGAATGGAGGCGGACTGACGGACAACCCTGCTGCTTGACGCGAATAGAGTAAGATGACGCCAATGCTGGACATGGATTGAGGCAGAGGTGGTGGCACGGTGGTGGTGGAAAGGCGGTGGCGCAGTGGTGCGTCAGTTCGGCTAGAGGCAGAGGAAGGAGAAACAAGAAAGATTAGGGTATGAGTTAGTGAAGGAGAGTGTAGGCGAAGATATGGGTTACTGCGGTGGCAGTTGGAGGAGGCTGAATGATGGAGAGAGATGAAGAGAAGTGAGAAGAGGGAGGCTGCTGTAAATGAGGTGAAATGAATGAAAAATTAGAATTTCTAATTAGTAATGACTATATATAGAGAAATATTTATGTAATTTTATACATAAATAAAATTTTAAGAATCATTTTTTCAAAAAAAAAAAAAAATTCAGGACTAATTTGATTTTGGCTCAAAAGTCAAAACCTTAATGACCAAATAGTTATCATTTTTGAAAAAGTCTGCCTGTTTTAGACAGGTAAACGGATCTTAATCGACAGGTTCGCCCCATTTTGACGGGATATTAATCAAATATATGTAATAAAAGAAAAAGTCTTGGGAGCCAATGCACTTGATGGTTATGATAGATGAGTTATGGATGATAATTTATATATTATATGAGTGATCATTTTTATTGTATTTGGATGATTATTTTTTTAATTTCGAATGAATTTTTTTAATTTTAAATGATAATTTAATTATTGGCTCCCTAAGGGTTCTTTAATGTTGGTTCATAGCATTGTTGATGATAAAAATATACAGAATAATGACAAATATATTTTTATAAACAAAATAAAGCACAAAAAGATGCATTCATTATTAATATCTATTATTATTTCAACTCACAAGTTATATACTATTTTAATTATTTTATATATAACTAATAATATTAAATGATATTTTTAATTTAAATTAAATTAAATTTTCCGTACAAGACACGCATAAATACACTGGTAGACTAAAAAAGAAAAAATAACACATTTCCAATATACATAATATCTTAACTTTTATATATATACATATACGAGGAATCAAATATTTACGTAATATAGACACAAAAAAAAATATTTACGTAATATTACCTTTCGTGGTGATTTCACGGGTCTTCATGAGACCAAATACCTCTATCCTCAATTCCTCATCCAATCTCCGTTTAGTTTTGGAGGCGGGTCCTTTCCCGTAAAGATTTTTAGAGTTTCCATTAATCTCTGTCACATATAATACTTGCAGGTATATGCGAATGTGATATTTTATCGCTCCTAGTCAAGATGTGTCTAAATTTATCTCATTTTTTTACAAACAAGATATTTAACCATAAAAATTTTAGGAAGCAGATGAAGTGCTCCAGGGTATATGGTAATCCAATGATCTTAATCGTTGATTTCAATTATAAAATAATTTTTAAATATATACAAATTAAAATCAACGATTAAGATCATTGGATTACCGTAAACCAAGGACATTTTAACCTATTTCCAAAACTTTAAACCTTATATAAATAAAAATCAATATTATTGACTCAAATAATTAGCAATGACAAACCTTGAGTATATCATTGATATCTTATTTCCTTATTTAAGTTTATTTGACATATTTAAAATATAAAATCACTTGATCATTTTGTTATGTTATCACCAACGGTCATACTAGGAATAGGATGGAATTGGTTGCTGTTCTATAGGAATCAATCTAGCTAATCAAAAGAATATTATTATTGTGCAGTAATTATTTCATCTAATTGGAATATATTGGTGCTGAATTAATGTTGCAGATGTACAAAATTAGGAAAGAACTTGAATTCAATCTTTTGAGTAGTGCTCAAGTATTATAGCAACGTACTTTTCCTCTTATTCTAGTATGTTTTGGGACTAACTTTATTGTAGAGATTATAAGAAGCACTTAACATGAAAACAATTAAAAAATTAAAATTAAAGTGAAGCATCTACTCTTGGACAGCAACGTTCCCTTGTGAAGAAGAAATGATCTTCAAATTCTTATTGATCTTGAACAGCAAATACAAATTAGATATTGGAGTAGTGAACAAGCAATAATCAATGGCAATCGTTTAATTTTCATGAGTGCTCATCCACTCAAAATACATCAATAAATAGAAGAATTTCAGCAATAAAGCACAAAACTGTTCATGGTATCTACTATAGTGCATTGCTTGCTGTTTATTATTATTTTCTGTAATATCACTAGGTGAATCTACTCTAGTAGTTTTTTTTTATGACAATGTCGAAAGGAGACTTCTAGAGTATCGTGGGATGGGCTTTCATATTGAAGATCTGATGGTAATGATGAGTGTTATTTAAGTTTGGTGGTTGAGACTTGCTTAAATGACCGAAAAAATAAAAAGCACACAACTACAACAAAATTTCTTATCTTTTTTAAAAGTGCTTAAAACTTTTATATTCTTCTCTATTTTATTTGCTTACTTTCCCTAGTTTCAGTTAATCTTTTATATCATAAAAGGCAAAGTGAATATTTAAAAGTCTCTATAAAAAAAAAAAAGAATATTCAAAAGTCATATTCTTTTCTTGGGACATGTCTACAAATCTTATTTCGGTAGAAAAACTGAATATCAATGTTCCAATAATCTAGTCCATCAAAATTGTTAGAAGATAAATCTAATGGTTGATATTAAAAGGGAGTAACAAAATAAACTTATAGTAGAATATGTTAAAATACAAAAATATAACAAATGACTAAATTAGACATCTTATTTTAAATAAATATTAATAAAACATATATTGAATAATTAATTTTAATAAATACTTTATTAAATAATAATAAAATTATATTAAAAATATTAATGAATAATAAATATTAGCAACAAAAATATTTTAAATAACTAATATATGATTTAGAAATAAATTATTAATTATTAATATATTATGGTTCAAAATTAATTATAATAACTTTTTGAAAGAATGATAAAATAAATAATAAATTAATTTTAATATATGAGAATAAAAATTTGTAATTAAAATATCTTAATTCAATATCAATTAAAATTTTAAATTAATATAATTTATAATATGAAAATATATAAAAGAAGATATTTTTATTTCTATGCTAAATAGAATTTTATTTCGGTGTCAAATCGTATAAAAAAAGTGCACCTAAATAAAGTTATATTTGATACCGAAATAGTCTTCTATTTAGCATAGAAATAAATCACTTGGTTGTACTTGGTTGGCCAAAACCACTTGTTCATATAGAATTATTGTATATGAATTATATTGATTTAAGAAAAATGCAACATTTATGTTTTGACTTATAGAAATCGAATTAAATAATTTATTTTTTAAAAAAATTGTCATTATATTAGGGTTTTTTAATAATTTTGTGCCCAAAAAATAGGTTTGCTTAATGAAACAAAAACGAACATTAGATGTTCCAATTTTTTACCAGAACATTGTAGACATACATACAACTAGGTTGTTGTTAGTTGTGAGAAAAATTCTATCAATTAATTTTGTTAAAAAGGAAAGTGTCTAATCTGGTAAATAATTTTATTAGGACCAAAATGTCCATTTCAAAATTTCTTGTGGACTTATATATATACATTTTTTGGGTGTTTAATTTTTTTTTTTTTTGTATGCATAAATTTTTTTCAGGTGTTCTTCAAAATTTTTGTATTGAAATTAATGTATTTTGTTTACTGATTTAGGCTTGATCTAATAAACAAATAAAATTAAATTATGTCCACCTTCGTTATTTGGTTTTACTTATAGATTATCTTCGAGTCAAATAGTGACATAAGAAAAATCTTAACAAATTGCAGCTTAGTAATGCCTTATGGTCAAAGGATTTTGTTAATATCAACTATCAAGATAAACACGGCTCAATATTTGGGCAGGGTAAGCATTATATCAAAATCAAATCACAGTAAAATTCGTAAATTCAGCCACCTCAACATCAAAATTCGAGTTCATAATAAGAGCATAGTATAGATCCAGGACAACAAAAGTTTCATCGACCTATGGCATATGCTAACTACCATTATAACTGAAATCAGAGGAACTAAAATCCACATTGTTTTACTTAATACAGAGCCAAACCATTGAAGACCCTCTAGCGCAACCTTCTTGCTTCTCTCTCAGACTCAAGTAGGCTGAGAATGTCACCTTCTCTCACCGGTCCCTTCACGTTCCTCATGATGTGACGGTTCTGATCATCCAGAAACTTGACTCTAACCTGGGTCACTTGCCCTCTAGACCCGGTGCGACCCATAACCTTGACGACAACAGCATGCTTTATGCCAGTATCCATCCTGCTCAAACAAAATCAACATTACAAGGTTATGGAGGGAAGACAAGGTTGCCAATATTGCAGCAGTAATGGCCACAACATTTTGCATACACATATTCGACACGATGTAAATGCCAACTATCTAGAACAAGCCGCATCATATCAATTATGGCTATGCAAATATTTGAACAAACGCAAATCACACACAATAATTGAGAAATGCATACTCTACTACTACTACTACAACAACAGCAAAAACACCTGCTCCTATAGATTTTGTTCTCAATAATAATATATTCGGTAACCAAAGTTCTTAAAATTTTCAACTGAAATCCAATCCCACAATTAAGACAACAGCATCCAATTGAACAGGGAAACACATTGAAGTTGCTGAAACACAACAGTACTAGCAACCCAGATCACAGAAATTTTGACAGTGCAAAAGCTCACAAAAATACAGCTGTTATATCATAAACATTAGAAAGCCTAACTAATTGCTGTAGAAGGCTTAAGTACTTTAATCAAGCAATATATATATATATACACAGAAACTTGGAAGGCATTTAATGATCCAAAACCTTTTATTCCTGCAAATATGCCATAGAATATGACCTAATGCAAAATATAACACAAGAAAACCTTCTGAATTAGATTATACATAAACCTCACTATTGCCACATTCTAATACACCCTTAACTACTTTAAGTGGAAGCTTAGGATTTTGCAACATAAGTCATAAATCATTAGCAAGATCCATAAAAAATGTCAATGCAGGACGAAAAAAAACATATCTTTATTGTAATAAACAGTATATTTTGGGTGAAAAAATAACAATTATAATGACAAAGGGGAACAGAGAACTAAAATCGAAAATAAAATACAAATCTAGCTCAACAAGATCAACGCAACCGCCAAAAAATTGGGGGAATAGCACGAATTAGAAAGTTAACATATAGTCACCACAATACCAAAAAAAAATCTAAAAGAAAATAATTTACGGAAAACTTGAAACGACGTATGAAAACAGAAGGAGAAAAGGAAACGAGCGACAGCTATAGACTTGAATCGAAGAACGAATAGGAATGGCTAAGTGCATGAGTACCTGAGATTTGACGAGGCGCTTAGAGAAGCTGCTGCTTGCTCTTCTTACTGGTCAGGGAAGGATTGATGAAAACAATAACCCTAATTCTCTCCCTATTGAAATTTATAGTGTTACGTGTAACTCGTGAAGTGTCAATTCTGCCCCCCACATAATGCTTAAAATAACATTGTATTTATACTTTCCTTAATTCAAGATTTAAGATTATTGAAAATAAATTATGATAATCCTAAGAACTAAATATATACACTCTAAATCTTAGACCTATGTAAACATTAAAAAAAAAAAATTGAGAAAAAAGAAATGCAATAAATTTAACAAAGATTCCTTAAAATATAAAAACCATAAGATTTAGTGGATATTAAGAACTTATTTGAGAAGAATGTAACACTAAGAGGGATAACCCCTAACTCTGTAATTCTATTTCTTGTTTTGCAAACATATATTTGACCATGACTTTGTAAGCTGAATTTGATGGAAATTAGGTATAGTAGTAGTACAATGTGATTTGTTTTGAAAATTTTTTATCTATGTGCATTATGAGTTTATATATCTAATAATAATAATAATAATAATTCTCTATGCAAAATATCTCCATGATAAATATTCAAATTCCACACAAACATCTATAAACAAAAAAGAAGAAAAGATGCACAAGAAATGCAGGGAGGACAGAAGATAGCAAGGAATGCTGCAAAACTCTTGACAAATGAGAAAATTTTGCTTATGCCAATAGTTACATACAGAAATGGAAAATTTTCTTCTCAAAGCAACATTTCAAAACTCTTTCCATCTTCTAAGTTACAAAATTTGATGATCCTGTGTGTTTTAACATTCTTTGTATTACTACTACACTCAGTTTCATTTTCCTTATTTACATTATTTTCATCGTTCTTATTGTGTGCTCTGTTGAATGGCCTTTTTTTCTGTGTTACTTTCTTGATCATCTCCATTCTTGGGTGTTACTTCCATAGGCCCTAAATTTGCTTCAAGATTCTTGACAATAGATTTGAACATTCTCATGTCGCGAGCCTCTGCTAACCTGGTGCCTGATGATACCTGTCATAAAGCGTGCGAATGCCGGTCATACAAAGAAAATTTAGGAATCTATGTTCTCAAACGATACTGGGAACTGATCAATTAAGTTTACACTTTATGTATTGATCAGTGGATGATTTAATTATGCAAATTAAGGCTATTTGACAAGTGTATAACACTAAATTATTCATGCCCTCAGACTCTCCCTTATTTTTATTTTTTTCGTATAACCGATTCAGAATCAAATCTATGATACTTTGCTCAATGGAAACAAGTATTGAATAACTAGAATCAATCAAATTTCTTAAAATTATGTTATGATCATAAACTAATAACAGGTAATCCAGCAGAAGCTGAACTGAAATAAATCAGATGTCAACTACAAGAAACTGTTCTGAAGCAGAATTCTTTTGAGGAAGTTATAAAATTAACAGAAGATACATGATACTAACATCAATAGAATGTCAACAAAGACAACACATCCTACTTTAGAGTTTTATGACAAAAGTAGGAAACAGTATACATTTTATAATGCATATGTTGACTAACCTGCATAACTTTCTCCACTCGTCTGCTGAGATCTTCAGCAGTTGCTTCCCTGTGGATGCCCGTAAGCACGTGCATCAAGTGTGACTTAACGTCGTCCGAGCAATGTTTTTGGATCATACATTGAGCAACGGCAGCTCTACAACCCACTCCATAAAACGGACAATTCACAATCTTCATTGGACAAACAGTTATGCAATGCCTGTCCATATCGCGCCTCATAATGCTATCGGAGCACTTCTGTTCACATGGGATTACCTTGAAAGGACAACTCGAGTCGTGCTGCTCGAAATGAATTGTGCAGAACATGGCATCACATCCCTCATTTTGACAGAATGCAGTTCTAAAGTTGCAACCATCAACATGATTGTCAAGCTCTTGCTGAGAATGAAAACTCTCATTGCAGTGATATGCATTCTTGAAATCGACATTCTTAAGCAAAGACTTTGCAAGAGTTTCTCTTCTATCAAGGGACCAAAATCCATTCATTTCCATCTCCTGAATAAAATCATCTACTTTGTCTTCTCTCCAATCACTTAACACCCAACCGGAGACCTGACTAACAATATTCCTCTTTGAAATAACAAACTCGTCAACAAAATAAGAAATAACATCAAAAGGATGATCCAATACTTCACCTTGTGGATCACCTTCTAAGATTACAGACTCAGCAACAAAGGATTCACTTCTTTGTGTGATATAATCTATCATTTCATTTTTGAAATTAACTGCGACCGAACCGGGTGTGGAGAAGGGATATCCGGTCGTGTTATCGACACAGGCACAAGCCAATCCTGGAAGGAACATTTCAGCCAGCTTGTGAACTACTTCTGTATCACAAATACCACAATGGAGCATGGGACCTGGAACTTTATCATCTTCTTCAATCTTCTCTGGAACCTTCTCAGGACTAAGGTCAACTTCAGTTGTAGGAGGGTTCTTCAGATAATAAAAAAGCATTTAAGGTTCATAAATTCATTGTTTTCAACATCTACTGTTAAATATTGCATTTCAAGTTTTCCAAATACCATCACCATTTACTTTCTTCAAAATTATCTGGGGTTTTCCAGCTGCTAGCTAATTTGCAAATATAAAAAATACAGCATTGAGAAATTGAAATAAAAAAGAATTGAAATTTCTTTCAATGCAAAGCAACCCAAATGATTTGAAATTAAACAAGCCTTGAATTGCAACAACTAGATCAAACAAGGCCTATAATCTCAATAAACACTCACCAAAAAGGAAAAAAATAATCATGAATTGGGGGAACAAAAACTTACCGACATGGGTTGGTGTGAGATCTAAATGTACGATGTTAGTGCATGAAGGGTCATTGATTCATAACCTTAAAAGGGAAAGAAAGGATCAACTAATTATAGGCTCCAAATTGTTGCTTCTTTCTTTCCTTATTTATTTATTTATTTATTTTTTGTGTAATGCTCCAACTGTTCTAACCGTCCAAATTTGTCACCATTCAGTAAGGAATATACTAAATGTCCAAGTCTAATTAAGGATATTAATTTTAATAAAAACAAAGAGTACATGTAACTATGCTCTCAATCCCAAAACAAGATTAGAGCATATCATAAAACAAAACAAAAAAAACATAAACGCACCAAAGATCCAAACATAAACAACAAATGAATCAAAGACTCAACAAACACCAAATAGATTCAACAAACTAAACTAACATTCAGCTTAAAGCAGCAACGCTATTCAGCTTGTTAAGACAACTCTCTCAATCGCATCGTTTCTCCAAAGCCACCAACACCAAGCTCATCTTTTCTAAGATCAACAACACAAACTCCATTATCAATATAGTTTATTATTGTTGGATAATTCATTGATAAATGATGTAGCCACAGACTTTGCTAGCTAGTAGTGTATCATAATTCATAATTCAATTGGCCCATCTTCTACGGTGGAGCTATCACACTGCTACTTCCACTTTTTAAGCTTCTTGTCATCATTGGACAATTGCACAACCAAACAGTGAAGCATCTCAGCATAAAGAGTTTCGTTGATAGTTTCTGCACTTGATACTTGATAAATCGTAACAATTTTGTGATTTTCACTACTTTCTTTTTTTATGAATGAGTTTCGTTGCTTTCTTTTTTGAAAGGTTCTTATTACATACATGTGGTCTTAGGAATTTTTTTTTTTAAAAAAACGGTCCCACATTAATTTGATCATGCCATTTCAATTATTATTTTTGATATTTTACATTACAATTTTTAATTAATCTTGGTGTACGCCTCTTTTTGCTGTACACATCTATCCAAGTCCCAACGAACAGATTTTAAAAGCAAATGAACAGTTTTTTAACCTGTTCGTTTTTTAACCTATAAAACATGTTCGTTGTATATATAGATTTATGTTCGTGCACGAAAATAAGTTTTTAAAAGCAAACGAACATGTTTTAAAACATATTCGTGTCAGCTATAAAACATGTTCGTTGTATATATAGATTTCTGTTCGTGTACGAAAACAGATTTTTAAAAGCAAACGAACAAATTTTAAAACATATTCGTGTCCGCTATAAAAACATGTTCGTTGTATATATAATATCAATCTATAAAATAAAAATAATAATTAATCCCAAACTTTTATTGTTATAAGACAGATGTATATATAAATAGAGGGCGTAACATTCATTGTCACATGTATATGAGCTGACATGGTAAAGGCTGGTTTGATACCTAAGATGTTGATTTTTGAAAATTATGGCGTGAGCGGCGTTGAAATGATAACTAGAATGTAAGAATTTCTGTCAACATTTATATCGTGCATCAAATAAAAAGAAATTAGAATATCACTCTTTAATTTGAATACTTCTGTTGAGAAAACTGTATCAGCTCTACAGCAATATATTAATTAATTTTTGCTATTGTATTAGCGTGTACAGTAAAAACTTTCATTTTTATTAAATTATCTATATAGTTATAAATGGAATGAAGAAATCAGATGTCTACACATTTATTTCTCTTCGTCGATGATTATCGTATACAACCTTGACAATGAGCATATTGTTAATTTCTCAAAATTTCTAATGTAGCGTCTATACATTTGAATTGGTTGAGCTTTGGTAATTATCTTAGCAAGATAGGAGGTATCAAATTAAACATAGGAAAACCTAGATAGTGCGAAATACTCAGAAACAAAGAAGGAAAACGAGTCATAGTCAATAATGCTTTGGTGTAGCTAGGGAAACCATATTCAACATAGCATGCAAAATATGTTGCAGCAAGATGCAAGATGTTCTTCACAAATTTTAAATGTGATTTAGAACTGTTGCATTCAGAGTATAAAATTAAGCAGTTGAAAAGTTAGTAAAGTGATATAAAGTGAAAGATTAATTACTCTTAAATTAAAATTACAAATTTAGTAAATAATGAATTTGAGAGAACAAAATTACAAAGTAATGCCTTGAAAACAATGGGAGTTAATTGTTTTTTTTTTCAGTCCAATTAAAAATGTCTGTAATACAAACAATACAATATTGCAGATGAAATTAGGCAGGATATAAATTTTCATTATACAATTATTATATTTTTATAATAAAATGTTTTGAATTCTGGTACACGGCATATACCATTAGATCTAAATTTAAAGGTTGAAATAAATTAAAGGAGGATGTAAATTCTCAAAGATCACAACTAGTTATCTATAATGCTAATCTAACAATGTTATTCAACTTGCAACTTCTCATCAGCTACAATATTAACAATAATCCTTATGCTGCCGAAAGTTCAAGCAGAAGCAACCTTCCTTCTAGTGTATGCAAAAAATATTACATTACATATATGTAAGAAAATTCAACAACATTAGAGGATTCAACTCTTGCCAAATATAAACACCAGATACACAAACACGTCATAGATTACAAAATAAAAAATAGGAGCCTTCTTTTATGATGAAAGCATAACCTGTCCATGATGGACAGAATAGCTATTCGCCACATAAAAAATGTAATGTTTTATTGAAAATAAAAAATTAATAATGAAAACTGAATATGAGCCATATATTTAGAATATTTTATCCAAATCCATAGGAATTCGATCCATGATAGACATTTTTCTAAAAAGTAGGAGTAATATATAGTATCTCACCATATATCACACTAGTTTCTCTATTCAAGTGATGCATATCTTTGGTGGCCATGGTCTCTCACTATTTGGGTTGTTCCTCATCCTAGGAATATAAAATTTTAATTTCAGTGACATAATAATGTCTTGGGTTGCTCGAGTAATGTTATACTTTACAAAGATTATCCCATATTCCATTCACTTTAATGGAACATGGTATTCTCCTATAAAAATAAGTTGCCCATATTTTATTATTGTTTAGTGAAAGACAAAATTACTAAAAAGTAACCACTTTATTCATACAAAGAGACAAAACAGGTAATTAACCAATAGGTAGCTAAATCTGGTGGGAGGAGCCGAGGGATAGCCACTCGAGTGTGGTCTCTCTCATGTGCAACATGAGTGCTTTGTTTAATTAATTTATTTATTGTAAACAACATTTGTGCATTTATATTTTTTCTTTTTTGTCCTCTTTTATTATTTTTACTTATTTATGCTTCTTTTATTTTTTTAATTTATTTAAAAATTCTTAAATTAATAAAAATTAAATATGAAATTAGAACTTATTTAATATAGGTTTTTTTTATTAATAAATATTTTTTATATATTATTTATCAAATTAAATAAATCTATGTGTATTTATTTTTTTATGTTCCCTATCTAATGCCGCAAGGACATGCCGAGAGATGATTTTATGAGAGTGCCGAGAGATGATTTATTTAATTTGATAAATAATATATAAAAAATATTTATTAATAAAAAAAACCATTTAATATATGTTTAAAAACAATTAGGTTAATTTTACATTATTTCACATCGGCAGAACAATATTTTTTAAAAAAATTAATCTTTTAATTTTGTTAGTTGTAACAAATTTTCTATTATATTAATTTTTATACCTTTATCAATTACAACATTAGCCAACGAACATTCCGTTAATTATTACTTATTAATAAAAAAAAAAGAAACTAATAATCTAAAATAATAACCGATCACAAAAAATACTAAAATTGATAATCTAAAATATTAAAATTGATCATCCAAAATTTTAAATAAAATATTGCTTAATATTATCTTTAGTATTTTAAACTAGTATATTTTAATTTTATTTTTAACAATTATTTAAATTGAGTAAGGGCAGTTTGGGTATGTTTTAGACTAAAACCCTAGAGCCCTATTTATATTGGGTTATTAATTCTTGTTAAGTATGGGAATACTTAACGATTGTCCAAAGGACTTTCGAGTGTGAGGGACTAGACAAAGAGAACAAGATAGAGAGAATGTGCCTTCCGAGGGGCGAAGCACCCGGAAGAGTCCGAGATCTACTGCTGAGAAAGGGGATTGATATATGTGAAGAATAGCCCTAGAGGTCCAAAATTAGCATTATGGAGCTCTAGGTCAAATATGGGAGGAAGGGTTTAGAGAATGCGTACCTTGAGGGGGTATTGCCCCCTACTTATATAGTGTTAGGTGGTGGAGATACGTATGAGATTTGCTGTGATCATATCATATCTTGTTAGATATGATTCGATTTCTCCTCTATGGGCCTTATTACTTATGGCCTTTATTCAAGTGGATTGGGCCTTGGGGCCGGTCCGTAACATTGACCCCACTCAGGAGGGTGGGCGTTCTCCATTCTTCCGAGTAGTTTTTGTTTTTTCATTCAGTGCTTCCGGGTACTTTGCTTATTTCTCTTTATGATCTTCCGGAAGGTATTTTAACACTTTTTTTAAGAAGGTGTTAGTACCTTTTTTCCGAGAAGTTTTGATGTTTCTTTCTCAAAGGAAGCTTTTTCTCAAGAGCATTCCTGGCATTCTTTTCGAGCAACTTTATCGACCTCTTCTCGGAAGGTGCCTTTTTCTTATATGAAGACGCGAACAACCTTCTTTCCGGGTTGTTACATGTAACCTTCTTAGGAAGTTAATGTATTTTATTCCCGGGGTGAAGTGTTACGTGCCGTTGTTTGATTTGCTCGCTTTTTAAGGAGACGTTTTTGTTTTCCTTTTGCTGACGTGTCATAGTAATGATGGCACTTATTTGCCCCCTGAACCTTGAGAGACTTG
>JASCZI010030345.1:25975-39829 GCA_036250425.1 Stylosanthes scabra
ATTCTTCTTCTTTTTTTATCTCTCTCTTCTTGCAAGGGATTTTTACTAGTGCTCTGGCCACTACTTCTTTTGTGGTGGCCAAGTAGAGAATAAGAGGTTTTCCTTCTTCCGCCTTTGAAAGCTTTTGAAAGCTCTTTCGCATTCGTCTATCTACTTGAACTCTGCTTCTTTCTTCATGAGTTTGAACAACGGTGCTGTTTTTATTGCAGAGATTGCTAGGAATCTTGAGAGTGCTGTCCGCTTTAGGCTTTGCATTTCTTTTAATGATTCCGACTGCTTCATAGAGATGATGGCTTGACATCTCTTTGGGTTAATCTCAATTCCTCGATTGGTTAACATGTAGCCGATGAATTTTCTGGCTTCAACCGCAAAGCTGCACCTTGCTGGGTTGAGCCGCATTTAGGGTTTTCTGAGTTTGCTGAAAACTTTCTTTAAGTTTGGGATGAAGTTTTCTTTAGCCTTTGACTTAACGAGCATGTCGTCCACGTATACTTCTAATATGCCTCCTATTGGATCTTTGAACACCTTATCCATGAACCTTTGGTAGGTTCTAGACTTGCTTCTTACTTTAGAGGCTTTTTCGGGTTCATACGCTGCCACTTTTGTGCTACCGATTTGTTTCCGAGAAGACAGACAGCCTGTGGTTGGAGGAATTTGAGTTTATTCTTGGCATGTCGGCTACTGCCCAAGCAAAAAAATTCACGTTCCTTTTTAAGAAGTGAGTTAGATGCACTTTTCGCCATGTTTTTTTTTTTTTGCTTTCATTGTAACCTGTACGTCTTCTGGCCCGATTTGAACTTTTTTAGCTCTCTCGGTGGCTGTGTTTTTTCCGGTATTTTTCTATCGGGTGGTTCTAAGTTAGCGAGATGGACTCTGCCCCCATTTCCGGCTTTGGTAGCTAATCTTTGGAATCGTGCTTTGTGGCGATATAGCACTTTTCTGCTTCCGATTAAGCTTCTATGAGGACTTCAACCTCGTCAACATCAGTGATGAATTTCCTATTATGGATGGATGTAGTCATGATGACTCCGACCTTATACATGATGTGCCTTCCTAGTATTTTATTGTATGTAGAGTTGTGACTTACCACTAGCTCTCTAACTTTCGTTTTCTTTGTATCTCGAGGGTTCCTGATGGTGAACCACAAAGTGACGAAGCTATATGGGTTAATCTCTTTCCGAGACATCTAAATAAGTCGTCGGAATGAGCCTTTAGGTCTTTCTCAGTGAGCCCAAGTGCGTCAAAGCACCTCCGAAATAGAATGTCGGCTGAGATTCCTTGGTCTACGAACACTCTTCGGATCATAGTGTTGATCGTGACTACGGGAATCACCAGCGATGGGCTTCTATTGTCGGTGGCTACTATAGGGGGTGGTTTGCTGACTAGAGCTCTCGGCATTACTTTGACGGCCAGGCACGAGCTCCGACTTCTTTTAGTCGCTTTTTAGATGGGGGTTCTCTTCTTCGGGATTCCCCTTGAGACAATTGCGATTTCCCGATGCACACGGTGCCTTTTAGGGTCGTCTTTCTCCGGCTTGTCTATTCTTTGTCTTAGTTTTACGTTCTTCATCTCTTTGTTTTTGCCTGTCCACATATTCATGGACTTTATGC
Source organism: Stylosanthes scabra (assembly GCA_036250425.1). Classification (NCBI taxonomy): domain Eukaryota; kingdom Viridiplantae; phylum Streptophyta; class Magnoliopsida; order Fabales; family Fabaceae; genus Stylosanthes; species Stylosanthes scabra. Next base: position 27,586 of record JASCZI010030345.1, read on the forward strand.
CTTCTGGATTTGTTCGACGAGCTTCTAGAAGGTCTTTACAGTCTTTGGTGTCATGCCCCGAGACTTTGTTGTACTTGTAATAGCACTTTTGTTGAACTGCTTTCTGTTTTTTCTGACCCTGGGAGCGGATATTCTTTTCATTTGAAAGACTTCATGCAATAACTGAGATAGCGAAACATTGAATATCATGCAGTAAGTTCAATTTGGCCGCCATTCAACTATGTTTCGTTCGTCCCATAGCTATCCTTTCAGGTGCTTTCTTTGCAATCCGATTGGATTTTTTATTTGTCCTTCCGAATTCTTTCTTTTCATTCCGGTGGAATTTTTTCCGGACCTTTATCATTTTCTTGTTGCATATAGTCATGGGAGATTCCTGGATCTCTTCCATAGACTTCGGGGGTCTTTTTGTTAGACTCTTTACGAATGATGTGTCTTCTCCTAGGTCTTTTAGCAAAGAGCCGGTACTGCTTATGATTGTAAGCTTCTCGATCTGTGTGTACTCGACGTTGAAGTGGTCTAGGTATACCCTCGGAGAGTTGTCTTTGCAGTGTTATCATTCCCTCTTTCTGGGGAATCACCTCGGAGGGATGATTTGTGCTAGTATCGCGTTCTCTTTCATGGGGAATTAGCCCGAATGTCGCGGTTTTATGTTGATATCACGCTCTCTCTCGCGAGGATCTTCCATGGACCATCTCGGAGGGGGTGATTTGTTCTTTAGCTGCTTGTCTTTGTTGACGGTGGTTTTAAGTTCCGAGGTATCCTCTTTGCACTAGGCTCGTGCGCATGGAGTGTGTGCTCTTTGAGAGCTTCAACTTCCATGGGCTTTCCCCACTTTGATCATGACTTTGAGTTCCTTATCTTCTTTTCATGTGCTTATCCATATGCCCCCATCTTGAAGCCTTTTGAGGTTCTCCCGTTGTGGGGCTGTTGCTAATTGCCTCCTCTTTTCTTTGTAAAGCAGCTTCTAGGTAGTGCTCTTTGTTATCCCTTAGTTTGGGATTTATTTAGTTTTTTTGTCCATTTTCTTGAACTATTTTTTCTTTATGGCAACTCATCCTCCGGATGATTAATCCAGCATGGTGCCTTGGTGTCTGGTTCACCGTACTTTTTAGATATGTGGCAGCTCATCCTCTAGATGGTCAGTCTAGGGTGGTGCTTAGTTTATATAGGTGGCAGCTCATCCTCTAGGGGATCAGTCCAGGGTGGTGCTTAGTTTAGATAGGTGACAGCTTATCCGCTGGGGGATCAACCCAGGGTGGTGCTGTCGGTGTCTGGTTTATATAGTGGTGGTTTGCTATGATTCGGAAGAAATCTTATTGAGATCTTATCAAATCTTTCCTTATTTGGCTAGAGCCTTTATTCTTGTTGGCCAAGCATGTTCAGTGTTGGCTAATGAATTGGGCTTTATTGGCCAAGCATCTTTTCAGGGTGCTTTTGATTTTTTACCGCTTTTCTATTTGCGGCCTTCCTCTAACCTTTGTTGTGCTTAATTTTTGGCACTTAGGCTAGTTTTGGCACTTGATTGTGTTTATTTCTGAATGAATTCCTCCGTGCGCTTAGTTTTTACGCTTTAGACTCGTCCTTGGCATTTAACTATGCTTTTTTGTATCTTGGGCACTTATAGTTTTTGTGCTTTATGTGAAGTCTGCTTGTTGCGATGTCTTGAATTTGACTATCGGAGTGCATAACTTGTTTGTTTGCAGCTCAGCACCGGGTGATCAGTCCGGTGTGGACGTGTGGTGTTTGTTCCGACCACTTTATAGGTTGCCTTTGGGTTCGAGTTTAAAGCCTTTGTTTTGGCTCCCAAGCTGTTTTTGTTCTCTTCTTTGAGATTAGAAAGGTTGCATGATACAACTTGAAGCCTTTTGGTGTTCTCCCGTTGTTGCCTCTGTTGGTGCTTGGTGCACCACTTATTTTGGGCTTTTGGTCTTTTGTCGATGTTTGGGTCACCGCTCATTTTAGACCTATCGCCTCTGTCGATGTTTGGTTCATCGTTCTTTTTGGACTTGTTAGCTTTTTCTTGAAGCTGGACTCTTCTTCTTCTTCTCTTATTTCAGAGATTGAATCTATGTCCATCATCTTTTTCTTCTTATGTTGTTTCTTTCGAGATGTAAGATATCATCTGGGCGATTTTTTCTACGATTTTTATTGAAATCATAGCTTCCGCTCATAATAAGCTAGCCGGAAATCTGTCATACCGATTATTGAGTGTACGAAAGTTTTGTACGCCTATGGTACACTTCCGATCTATTTTTTTCTAGCTTACTTTTCCTCTTTTCACAATACATAATTTTCTAATTCCCAAAATATGAGAAAAGGAAACAAACTCAGATAACATGCATTTGATACGGTGGCAAATACTCCTCAACATACATACATAATCCAATTATTTTATATGTATGCATTGTGTATATATATATATATATATATATATATAGTAAGAAGCATATATATTGTAGCAAGAAGTAGTATTTGTTACGCACATATATATATTCATTTACGTACGTATATATATATTTATTATGTACCATGAGAATATATGTTAAGATTGGTTCTCATATTATCATCATGTGCTAAAGTTTGTTAATCATTATTGCAGTAGATTAAAATTTTCTACCGCTTGTAGCGAAAATATTTAGCATGTATTATTAGTTTGAGAACTGACTCGTTATCGATCTAAACTATATTTAAAAAGATGGGCTTTTTAAGGTATCACCTGAAACTCATCGGAATTAATCCTTTTAACAATAAGGATTTATTGCTTTTTTTTAAGAGCTCCAGCTGCTCTCTCTTTTCAGCATCTTCGAGTATCGCTCGCTGTCTATTTGTCATCTCCTCTGCTCTCTTTATTGCTTCAATGGCAATTGTGGCTTCCCGAGTTTGTCTTTCTAGGAGGTCTCTTAGGGCCTTTTTCGATTCTTGAATGGTCTGGTCCTTTGAGATCACGCCTTTCTTCCGGGGTGATCTGGATCTCACTATTTTCGTCGCCTCCTTTTGTTGTTTGTGCGAGATTTCCGCCATCTCTTACTCGGAAGTTTGGGATTCGTCTCTTTTCTTTCTCAAGGCTAGGTCCCCATAGACGGCGCCAATGTTAAGTACGAGAATACTTAAGGATTGTCCAATGGACTTTCGAGTGTGAGAGACTAGACAAAGAGAACAAGATAGAGAGAATATGGATTCCGAAGGGCGAAGCACCCGGAAAAGTCCGAGAGCTATTGCCGAGAAAGGGGATTGATATATGTGAAGAATATCCCTAGAGGTCCAAAATTAGGATTATGGAGCTCTAGGTCAAATATGGGGGGAATGGTTTAGAGAACGCGTACCTTGAGGGGGTGTTGCCCCCTGCTTATATAGTGTTAGGTGGTGGAGATACGTATGAGATATGCTGTGATCATATCATATCTTGCCAGATATGATTCGATTTCTCCTCTGTGGACCTTATTACTTATGGCCTTTATTCAAGTAATTGGGCCTTGGGGCCGGTCCGTAACAGTTCTCATTAAAATTTAAAGGTCTGAGTAAAATAGGAAGTATTGGTCTTGGCTTTATTCTTATTAGATCCAAATTGATAAGTACTTTTAATTTATTTCTTTTATTATTTAAATTAATAGTGAGATCACTTTATATAAGTTAAAATATAAAATAACTAATATAATTATATTTAATTATATATATATGTAGCCCACAAAATAAATTAAAAAATAAAATTTCCTAACAACATAATTTTTATTTGGTGGTAATAAATAATATTATAACATAAATTACTTGCTCACCGTATAAAATATTAAAAATATCAATTACAATTCATAAAATATAAAAATTTAAAAATATAATTAATTATGCAATCGTTAATGATACCAAATTAAAATTTTAAATCATTATCACATTTAGGTAATTAGTTTCAAAAGATTGGCATTTTAGTATTAAATAAAAAAAAGGTGACATATTAAAAAAAAACCTCAATTTCAAATATTTTACTTCCTTTATTCTACCTTTTACTAATATTTAAGATTCTTAGGAAAATACCTTTAGATTTTACCAACATAATTTTGATTAAACTTCTTTTTAAAAAAATAGAAGCAAAACTAAGAAGCTTAACATTATTTTTATTAGTTTTTTTAATAAACTTTAAGCTCATTATATAAATATATTTGTGAAGTAAAAAATGTTATGTGCACACAAAAAATTAATAATTAAATTAATTATTGTATATATTTATACATATTAATTTTTATTTTTAATAAAATAATTATTAGTCACCAGAATGATTAATCTTATCATAATAAAATAATTAAATATATAATAAATAAAATTTATTAAATATAATATAGTATATATATATTTCATGATTGTTATGAACTTGTTAAAAAAAAAAATAATAAAAGCAACGTTAGTTTGTCATGGCCTCATGGGTACATGCAGCTTAGCCAAAGGTATATGTTGGAAGAAGTGGCTTTTTAAACATGGAGGAGGACAAACTGACAACTTTAATGTAAAAAAACTTGTTAAAGGATAAAATGGTTACATACCTACGGCACTCTGAAATATCATGTTCATATATGTTTTATCCATTAAATTTGGACCTTATATATTTGTTTTTATTATATCTGAATGGTCATAAACAGTGAAATATCATATTTAAAAAAAAAAACCGAAATATCGAAACATTTTCCTATACTTTATCATGGTATTCAACAAAATAATTGAGTTCTTAAGTTACTCATTATTTCATTGCATGGTGCATATTATACTAACACCATGGTTTCATTTCAATGGTTATCTCTTCATCATGCCCTTCGCACGGCTTCCTTTTGCTACCAGCGGGGTTTTGTGCCTTTGGAGACTTGTTCCAGATGATTTCTTAACTTTGAAACTTTTTTCCCTTGTTTGCGTGCCCCTTCTCCGTTAATATTTGGTGTAGGATGAGTTTTACTCCCTCTTATCTTGATATTCGAAAATGGATTATTCAAGATATGAAACACAATCATTCTCTCTTTTCTTCTAGCTACTTTGTGATGGATTTTAAAGATATCGTAACAATGCTATCTTTAACCAGGCTTAGCCGTGGATGGCAAATAAAGTGCATGTTTTGATTACATTTTGGAAGAATTACTCTAAAGAACCACTATGAAGATTAAATTATTAAAGAGAATCTTTTTATATAAAAATTATTAAGAAGGACCAACTTATGTAATATTTAAGGAGAATGACCAATTTTTTTTTTTTGAAAGAGACAAACATATCCTTAAATTAATTGCACATTTATTCTGTTTTAAACATTTTTTTTAATTAGTAATTACCTATTATACTTCGTTTTAATTATACATCTTCATTTATAATAAAAGAAAATTTGTTGTTGCTAACTACCATTTTAGTGTTAATAAATTATATAATTTAAGTCTTTTATCATTGTTATGATAAGATGTATAATTAGTCTGATTTAAATTTTGTTATTTATTTATAATTTTTTTAATTTAAAATTACTGTTTTTTAAACTAAAATTTAAAAGTAACTAATCTGTTGTGACTAATTTTTTATATTAAAAATTGTTGCCTATAAATTTAGTATTATTAAAAATTATTAAAATAGGTTAATATCATTTATAAAAATTTTAATTAAATGTTAATAATTATTGCCTCTACATTATTGTCACAAAAAGTTATTTATAATTACTGCCTTTAAATTCGTTAAATAATTTAGAGGTAGTAATTATAAATAATTATTAAAATAATAAATAATTTTTAATACTAGCAAATTTAAAGATAGTAATTTTTAATACAAAAATTTTGTGGTAATGAACTAATCCCTTTTAAATCTTAGTTTTAAAAGCAATAATTTTAAATTGAAAAATCATGAATAAATAACAAAATTCAATGAAAGAATAATTTTACGTCTTATCATAGCAATGAAATGGTAGTTAGCAACGGCAAAAAGAAATTTGATTATAAATACATGTGTATAATTAAAATTGAGTATAATAGGTAATTAGAGAAAAATATTCAAAAAATAATAAATGTGCAATTAATCTAAAAATATATTTGTGTCTTTAAAAGAAGATTTGGTTACCGATGAGCAGTAGCTCATATGACATTACCTCCTCCCTGTTATAAGAGGTTTGAAGTTCGAGCCTCACTTAAGACCTAAAAAAAAAAATATTTAGTCATTCTCCTTAAATATTACATAAGTTGGTCATTCTTAATAATATATTATATTTCTAATGCACCTACCGCACCCCCTCCCATTTTTTCACTTCTCTCAGACGTGCGCTGGCTGGTCAACCATGACACCACTGCACCTACCGCACGGCCAGCCTCTTCCTCCCCTGCTTTCACTTTTGCCCCTGCTTCTGTTCTGGACGGTGGATTTCCAGTACTGCTTCAGCCACCTTCACGCACTGTGTTCCCTATTTTTGCTGCCAGGTTCTTTTACATGCTTATTTTAATTAATCCAGGATTAGATTAGATGTTTAGGTTTTACTATATTAGTTTTTAGTTAGAATTTTTTTTTTTTAAAAAATTGATTTTTAGTTGACTAAGTGGTTAAGATAGGTTTTGTTTTAGGGTTGATAGCTTTGAGTTGCTGAACAGTGTTTGTAATTGTAATCTGACTGATTGGTTAGAGTTGTTGCTGCTGTTAATGTGCTAAAATGGTTGGTTTGTTGTGAAATGGGGAATTTGAATAATTGATTTGTGCTATTTGATGTGTATTATGCTATTGCACACCAATTGTTTGCCAAATCCTTCTTTGACTAATCTGAAGCTTAACACTTTGATTCTTGTTCATGCTTTGCATCTGAATTGTTTGATTATGCTTGGCATATTGTGGTGAATTTGTGAAGTCGGATTTTTGCATATAATCTTTTAGCATGTTCTTCAACTCTTCTTGTCGCTTGAACCATGCTTGCTATGTACTTGACTTTAACTCCTAATGTCATTCTTTATCTAAGTTGTACATAAAATGCACACGTTGTGGGATTATGCTAAAATGGTGACTTTGCCAAAACTTTGGGCATGCGTTGTTCTGTTGATTTGAACAAATCACTACTTGAAAGTATTTCTATGCTTATTATATTCTATTCACAGCACAACACACCTCCAACTTTCTTATTTACAACTTTATCACAATTGCAAATTCTCTTTAGTGTGAATCGAATTCTCCTTTCTTGATTGCTTATCCTTAACTTGCAATTGTTTTGAAAATACACTAGTCACACTAAAAGAGATGAATTGAAGGCTTAATTGTAACTTGTGACACAATGCTTTGCACTTCTAAAGTTTATCAAATTCTAAGTGGTGCAACACTTGTACTTAACTACTTATGTCGTTTTCACCACTACTTAGAAATTGTGAATTCTCTTTTCACCAGGCTGAATTGAGGACAATCTAATGCGTGCTTTTATATTGAATTATTGTTTTCTTTTGGTTCCCTCAGGTACACAGGAACAAATTCTAACTTGAATAAAGTGGACTCTAACATACCAACCTCACCAGACCAGAAAGCAACAACGCCAATGTCGGAAGATAGGCTAACTCTGGAACAAAGAATACGCGATAACAAACAACTAAAATTCGATTCGGTTCAAGATATGTCTCTAGATGACCCTAATAAGTCAAACGTGTCAAAGGAGCAGGCCATGTGGCAAAGAAAGTTTCCATACTTGTGTTTTCTGTTTTAGCTAAGTTACTAGGTAAAAATACTAAATGGCAAGAGCTCAAAAAGAAAAAGGATATATGCAGTTTCATCTTGTGAACTTGTATGTTACTTGTAAGTCGTAATATAAAAAAGCATGTTTGGTTTAAATTTTTCCATTGAAATGAGCCGTTTAAGACACCTTTATAGGAAGTGATTCAATACTTGTTTTGTTTCTCTTAAATGGCAGTTTGCAAGCCTCAAATGGTGTGCAAAGCATCTAGATAACCAAGTTGAAAAAAAACTTCTTGCTTCCTCAATCTTCCCAGATTTACAAAGCCCTGCAATAGCTATGTTGTACACAATGTTATTCGGAAGAAAATCCCACATAGCACTTTTATCAAGGGAATAAATAATTATCCGAGCTTGTTGGAAACACTAGAAAACAAAACTATAGCAGTGAAAATGAATGGAATGTGAGTTACTTTTAAGTTTCAACCGTATATTGAACTTGCAAGACAAACTAAAACTCCTTTAAAGTTTTAGGAGATTTTCCCCATATCCACAAGTTTCTCTTCATTAGTTTTCACTTATGATGGTTAAATTTATTAATTTGGTTAAATTTATTATTTTAATAGCTTAGTCTTTATACCATTGGACTAGAAAAATAACCAAATAGATTTTCTTTTTTTTTTACTTTTTTTTTTAAAGGTTTGTCAGCTTGATTCTTTGCTGAACATAATAAGTTACAATGTAAAGAAAGCACTTTAGCACTGAAATCTAAAAACATGAGAAAAATATTTCACATTTGTTATATTTTGTTAAGAACAATATAACATTGTAGCATAATACCAAAAAAAAAAAAAATATAACATTGAAGCAAGTTTGAACCATGCTTTCAACCTTTGCACTAGACTAAGTTTCTTCTGGTTGTTCTACTTCTCTTTTTAGCAGGCACATGTGAAGGAAATTTTTTGTTGAACTTTTGAACCAAGTTATATACCTGCATATATAAAGCATCAAGAATATGAAACTATAAGTTCAATCCTTAACTGAATTGGTAGTTTAGAATTTACTCATGATAAAATGTGTAAAAGAGTGTTACATTGAGGCCATTTGGATGCTTGCATTTGTAAGATTTTTTAGCATAAAATCACACTTTTGCTAATATAACAATACATAAATGGAACTTAGTGTAAAAAGGTAGTTTCATATCTATAGTTCAAAGCACAGAAAAATAATTCATTAACTGAACATAACATTTGAATTGCACATATCCCTAGCATTTTTAACTAACATCACAACACTCTAAATCCCCCTCAAATTTGAAGATGATAACACAGATAACAGGGTGGAAGAAGAAAAAGAAAAGAAAAATTAAACAAACATGGCAAGAGAAAATGTATAACAACAATCCTTTAGAACCTCGTTACAAAGGGTAGCAAGTAGCAAGTAGCAAGAAAGGAATTAAAACCAATGAAAGAGAAGTAATGAGAATAGTACCTAAAGGGAAGCTTGAGCTAGATGGTGAAAGGTGGGCCATTTCTTCATCCAACGGTTGTAACAAGCAATAACAGACCATAAGCCCTCCTTTGCACCTCCTCATCATCTTCTTCATCACCATTAGAAGCATTTTTGAAAGTCCTCCATGTAAGATTCCTGTGATTGTTGTCATACCATTCCAACAAGGCTAGCCTCAGTGTGTGAATCTCATCTTTGGTGAATGAAGAAGGAGATGAATGTGCTGAATTTTCTATGTCTTGTAGTTGAAGCTGTTCTTCAACCAAAGTTTGTTGCCTCTTTTTGTTGCTGACCCTAATAAAGTGTTCTTTATCTTTGTCTCTGTGGATGTGATTGTGGCCTTGGATTTCTTATTTCTCTGAGCCATTTTAACAAACAGTTGTGATGCTTAACTCAGAAGTGGTTCAAAAACATTTCAAATCAATAATCATGATGCTATCTATGCAGTCTAACCAGCTAACCAACTAAGTATTCTAAAACCTGACATGAACCCAAAATTAGTAAAACTGTACAACCCCGAGTTGAAACACAATTTTAATTTTTAACAACATTGACAAGAATATCTACTAGAAGTAATATCTTCAATCATGATTTACAACATTCAATTTCTAACATTAGAAATATAATCAACAAATAGAGAATAATCTACTCAATGTTTGGAATTGAAGGGAAACTTCCTGTTGTTGTACGATAAGAACGAACTCCAAAACTCAACAGTGGATGACTATGTTCTTTTACAAATTTAGTAACGACCCACTTCCCACATCTATTAACTTTGACCATCATCATTGCCTCACAGCCTTCACTTATGCTACTCGCCTACTCCTGCTGGACATAGAGCTTCGTGAAGACATTGGTTGACGGCGGGTTCTTGGCAAGGGCATTCAAAATGAACCCAGAAAGACGTTGAAAAAACTGGAACCCTAAACGATATTTTTCAAAGATTTAATCTATATTTTGTTTTCGACAATAGCTAAGGAAAAAGCCACGAAAATGGAGCCGTCAAGGGTGCTAGCCGATAATGATGGACATTTAGAAAGGGACACATTTCTGACCGGTTGACTAATATCATGAACCACACAGAAAATAGATTACACAAATCTCAACCATTGGCCAAAGTGAAAACAAATCTGAACGATCAACGTGAATGTAATACAGTCTTACAGGCGCGGCCTGTCAGACCGGAAACGCACCCTTAAACTATAAAAGGTATAAGGCTTTGGGCTCAATGAGCTATATTTGGAGGTTTTATTCCACTGAGAAGTAGCGTTCTTGAATACACTACAAGTGTCTATCAATGAGTAGTTATTCATGCAATAATTCAGCTCATTAAATTGGAGATTTACAACTTTATTATTTCCATTAGTTATGCTAATTTGTTGAGATTTGAAATTGAAATTATGGTCATTCATAAATTTTTTATTTTTGAACATCAAAAAAATATTTATAAATTAATAATAATAGTGGCACAAACTATATTCTGCATTCTGTTTTTTACTCTCTTTTTTCCCTTCTACTCCATCTCTTTCTTTCATTTCTCCTTCACATTCTTTGTTCTCATTTCTTTCTCCTTTTCATCCTTTTTTTTATATTATTTATTTCTTCTTTTTTAGTATTCTTTCTTCATCTCATTTTTTCGATTTTTAAGTTTCTCAGATTTAAAAAGTTAAGAAAAAGATAAAAAAACGGACTAAGAGAGATAAAAGAAGAAGTCTTCTTGCCTCAAATTTGCACGTTTTTGTAATTCTTTTTCCCATCCCGAGAATTTTTCAAGAATAGTACGATTATTGTTGTGAGTTTCAAATGAAGAGGACCTTTTGTTAATTATGTTTTAACTTTTTTTTTTTATTATTTTTCAGGTAAAATGAATAAAGAAGTTGAAGATCATATACATGTCTTGAATTAAATTAGTTTGAATAAAGGTTATAACTTAGGTGAATTTGATATGTATATTTGAATATTTCTTTTATTTTATTTGTGTAATCTTAATAGAGGTGTAAAAAATTTATCTATATTTTATTTGTATACTTTGTCCATCCAATGAATGTTATGAAAATTTTCATTTTAGTGCGATTGTTTTTTTTAATCCATTAGCTTTTAGTATATTTGGAATTGTGCACAACTACTCATATTTTGGTGTGAATAATGGGAAATAATCATAATCGAAAATTATTATATATAGGTTAATATCTAAAATATTATGCAAATAATATTTATAATTATATGGAAATAAAAGTTAAAATAGGAAAATTATGATTACCTATAGCTACAAAGTTATGATTAAAAAGCTATGATTATCAAACTTTTTTATTTGAGAAATATATCTTAAATGTTGTTTTCATCAGTTTTTCAAAAATTGCCGAATTTAACAAATGAATAATCTAATAATTTTTAATTCATTCGCTATAATAAAATTTGATATGTAACATTAATCCATTATTAATTATTGTTGCCAAAAATTTAAGAACCAAAATCAAGTGGTTTTGATTGCACTGTCCAAGGAATGCTTTTAAGTAATAAATTTTATGCATTGAAAAATAAATCATTAAGATTATTTTAAGGATAATGAAGGAATAAAAATGAATGGTATTAACTTTGTTTCTTTTTTTCTGTTATATTTTTTATAAAAATAGAGATTAAGGATTAAATTTTTTTTTGGGAATAAATGCTTAAGAATACTTCGTAACCATTTAAATAGTATAAAAGCAGTACTATTGAAAGGTTATGGATTTAGTTTCACGATTAATTTTACATTATATTTAGATAAAAGGAATATGAGTTTTTATAATTGTGCAAATTTTTTATTTTAGTGTTAAAAAATAAAACCATTTTATAATTTAATATTGACTTTTAAATTTTTTTCCAAAATGTATTATATGAGTAGTTTATTATGTGTTACATTTAGAGTGTGTTTTGGTTTAAATAATAAATATAACAAAAATAGAAAATTAAATTTAAAAACACAATTGTCTTTTTAACTTCCCACTTAATTATAAAATAATTTGTAATTTTTTAGCGGATTTTAAAAAATATCATTACTAGGTGTGATAATTTAATTATTGTTTCAATATTTTTAAAGATTAACGTTAAATTT
>JASCZI010030345.1:39932-52866 GCA_036250425.1 Stylosanthes scabra
ACAAAGAGATCCCATCAGATTACGCTCTCGTTCCTTAAGAAGTTTTTGAAGACAAAATCAAAGAGTTAATAATAGCTAAGTGTTGAAATATATAGCTACAAAAATTCTTATATGCTTTTTGCAATTACTTATTTCTTATTTACGGCTTATGAATTTATGTTGAACTTTTTTAGATGGAAGACTATATAAACAAATTACTTTTATTTGAATCTAAGTGTTTGTTATTGGTCATTTTTAATCTAAAATTTCTTGATTGCACAATAAGAATATTTATTTCACTAAATTGATTAAATCTATATAAATGTGCTATATTTATTATTTTAATAGTCATGATCATCTACATTTAGATGAGAAAAAAATAAAGATGATCTATTATCTTTTAAATTACTACTGATCTACAATTGTATTACAAATAAATTCAAAATAATGTTTGTACTATAATTCAATGACTTTTTCTTAATTATTGGGAGACAACAACCAAAATAAAAAATCAATGCACAATGGCAATTTCAAAATAAGTAAGAATAATATTTATTTGTGGACAATATGCAGATTAAATAAAATTATTTTTATTAAAGATAAACTTTTAATACCATTTTTAATTAATTACAATAATATTTCTAATATTTGATACATTTTGAAATAATAAATTCAAAAAATAAAAATATTAAGCATTTAAATAAGAATATATTGGCAAACCCTAGTGTTCTTTACCATACTCACGTTATCTAATACTTGTAGTCAATGTTATCTACACATTATACCAAATCAAGTCATTCACATGAAAAATCAACATATATTTTTATACTTCTTGCACTTATCCACAAACATGTTATGCAGTTTTATAACACCTCTAAAATCTGGTCTTGATAATAGTTATTACACTATTGCCATCGTGTCCAAGTTCTTTACAATCTAGGAATGATACGAAAAGTTAATAGATTTATTTATACATTAATCAATAAATTGACTTAAATTAAAATAAAATTGTTCGTATACTAATCGTTGTTAAAATTAAACATCTCCATTATCTTCTCCATATCCATATCAAAGAACTCTTTGTCATCCCAAGGCTCATCCCAAGTACAAGTCGGATGAGGGGAAGCCAGAGGATGAAGGCTTTAGACAGCTCTATTATCTTCTCCATATCTGTATCAAAGAACTTGTTCTCATCCCAAGTCCAGGCCAGCTAAAGTGAAGGCGCAGGTGGAGCTAGAGATTGAGACGGAGATTAAAGCGGAGGTGGTTGATCGGCTTTAGACAGCTCTATGATTGTCTCCATGTCCATCTCTAACAAAGCATCTAATTCTTATGGAGTCATTCTTGCAATGTTTCCCACTTATTAGCTTCTTCTTAGCTTCTTGGTTGATCTGTTATTTCTAAAGACAGTGTATATATACATATATAAGCTAGATTTTTTCTCTAGAATATGTTAGTTTAGGTTATGCTTTACAATTCAATAGATTTTGTTTCAAAATTTTAAATTTTAATTTTTGTTAGTAGAGTAATGCTAGGGAACCAACGTTAGGGACCAATAGGGAGCAAATCAGTATAATTAGAGAAATAGTGTGTGATAAAAATGGATGAAAGAAAAGAAGGAAAAATGACTACCAAGACTTTCTCTTGTTGGTATTACGTAAATCTTTTTTATCGGATATTATAAATGATTTAAACTCTGTTTTCAAAATATACTTTTGAAAATACACGGCTTTAGCTTTGAAATTTAAAATAAAACTTACAATCACATATTTTTATCTAAACTAAATTTATTATTTTTTATTAAATTTTGTTTAGATAAAGATATTTAAATATTCAATCATTATTATAATTTTTTATTTTTAATATTTGTCTTTCTAATTATAATTTCTCTAAATATTTTTGAGTTTATATATTCTAATTTAATTTTTTTAGAACTATAATGATGGAAAAATAAAAATTCAATGCAGTTTAAAGAAAAGGATAATAATATTCAAAAAAAATTATATAATTCCAACAGCAGTTTAATTTATAACTTCTACGTGTAAAATTATTCATATTTTTTATTATATTAATAACAAATTCTAAAAGAGAAAGTCTTGTAAGTTAATATTAAGAAGATAATAGGGAGTCAAAATTAATTTTTTGATTTCCTAACATTGGTTCCCTAATATTACTATTTTAAAAATATTTACGTATGTAAATTTCATTTTAATTCTAAAGCAACTGTCAACCATGTATTTTCAAAAGTATATTTTAATTAAAGACAAAGTTTAAATAATTTGCGAAAAAGATTTACGTACAGAAAAAAAATAAATTAAAATTTTAAATCCTATAATAATGCAATAATTTTTTAAACCAAATCTATGGAACTGTTAGCATAATCTAAACTAACATACTCTAGAGAAAGAATCGCGAGCTTATATATATACACTGTCTTTAGAAATAGGAGATCAAGAAGCTTAAGTGGGAAACATTAATTATTGCAAGAATGACTCCGGAAGAATTAGATGCATTGTTAGAGATGGACATGGAGACGATCATAGAGCTGTCTAAAGACGATCAACCACGACCTCGGCTTCAATCTCAGCCTCTAGCTCCGCCTTTGCCTTCCCCTCATCAGCCGGCCTGGACTTGGGATAAGAACGAGTTCTTTGATACAGACATGGAGAAGATAATGGAGCAGTGTAAAGCCGATGAACCACCTCAGCCTCAATCTCAGCCTCATTCGGCCTCACTTGGGATGAGAAAGAGTTCTTTGATATAGATACGGAGAAGATAATGGAGCAGTTTGATATTAATACCGATGAACCTCCTCAGCCTCAGCCTCAGCCGCAACATCGGGCTCTACCTCTACATTTGCCTTCGCCTCAGCCGGCCTGGACTTGGGATGAGAACAAGTTCTTTGATACAGATATGGAGAATATAATGCAGCTGTGTGAAGTCGATGAACCACCTCAGCCTCAGCCTCCGGCTCCACCTCAGCCAGAGCCTGCCTGTACTTGGGAGAAGATGATGGAGCTGTTTAATATTAATACGGATGAACTACCTCAGCCTCAGCTCCATCTTCAATCGCAGCCTCAACATCGGACTCTACCTCTATCTTCGCCTCCGCCAGTGTGAACTCGGGAAGAGAACAAGATTTTTGAGATGATTGTTGCTGAATGTTTTTCAGAAGCCCTAAAGAACCGGTGGGAGGCGGTGGCTGCTCGTTTCCCCGGGAAGACCCCCGCGCAGCTACAACTTCACTTCCAAGAGCTTCTGAATGACGTCAATCTCATCAGAGACGGTTGTGCATGGCCTCCACAGATGGCAACAGACATCACATTCCAACACAACCCTCTTTCTATCCCCATCATCAATCATCAACAACACATGTAACTCTTATTTCTTCTTCTTCTTTATTTTTTACTTTCTTTCTTTCTTTTTTTTCTTCCAAGTTTTATGATAAATGATGATAAAAAAAAAAAAAGAGTATGTTTACAAGAAAAACAGTATTGTAACAACGTTATTTAAAATTAATTGCAGGACTACGGTCATAGCGGATAAGGCGGTGCCACCAGAGATTATGTTACCATCGTCAGCCATGGCGGCAGCAGAAAGGGAACAAAACCAACCTGCCAACAACAACAGAATTGAACACAGACCTTTACGTAGGGCTACTGGCAAGAAGAATAACAGAAAAGTAGAGCATTGGACTAAAGAAGAGCATCGGTATTTATGATTATATTTCCCTATACTATATAGTTAAATATTGTTTTTACCAATAACGTGAAGCAACTAGTAATTTATACCATTGATTTTCAATTTGAATGTTAGATAAATTTTTCGTATAGAATTTGTTCATAATTATTTCAAAAAATTTGTATTGGCAGGTTGTTTGTTACAGGACTTGATAAGTTTGGAAGATCAAAGTGGAAAGAGATTTCAAGACTTTATATTAGAACAAAAAATCCCATGCAAGTTGCTACTCATGCTTGAGCATCAGAAGAAGAAAGAAAAAGGAGAAAATCTAAGAAAAAACATCCATGACAACTGATCATGGTACGTGACCTCCTCACTCTCAATTAGTTCCTGCAATCTTCACTAATCTGTATATAAACTATTTAATTGGCTATTCTAATTAAATTCTTTACATTATTTATGCATATATAGTGGTTATACTATTTTATTTATTTGTTTGTTTATTTTTTTGGGTGCAGGTAGGAATTGTGCCACAATCTGAGTGTTTTCATGGATGGGAGGATTTGCTGCGTAGAAGAAGAAATTACTCAAGCAAGAAGAACGTATGCAGCATAATATGGCTTAGCTAGGTCAATTAGAGGATTATGGATCTGTAAAAAAAATATACATCGGACCGGCCCAATAAGGCCCAATTCATTAATCAAGTAGCCTATTTTGATTAGTCCACAAGCCACGAATCAACCTAAAAAGGTCAAGGATCAACCCAAAAGAGGAAAGATTCGATGAGATCATAAAGAGATTTCATCCGAATCTTAACCACCCGCTACTATATAAGCAGGGGGCAACACCCCATAAAGGTACGCATTCTCTAAACCCTAATCTCCCCATATTAGCCCTAGAATACTCATAGTCCTAATTCTGGGATTCTAGTGCTATTCTCTCATCACATCAACCAACTTCTTCGGATCCAGCCTCGGACTCTTCCGAGTGCTTCCCCTCGGAAGAAACACTTTCTCTCCCTCATTCTCATTGTCTACTCCCTCTCACGACTAAGGTCCATTGGATCATTGTTCCGTACATCTGTGCTTAACATTGGCGCTGTCTGTGGGGACTAGACTTTAGAATCGAGTTTTGAGATGAAAGCTGAACCTCCGAACCAAAGATGGTGGACACCCAGCTCAACAACGACGTCATGGACGAAAGCATCCCACAACCTACCCCGGAGAAGGGAGTAATCCCCTCATATCAGAACATTCAGCAGATGAAAATCGCCCTGAAAGAGCTCCTCGAGAGACAAACTCGAGATGCGGAGATCGCCACTGCAGCAATGAAAAGGGCGGAGGCTATGGCAGCCAGACAACAGGCCTTGCTGGAGGAGGCCGAAAGGCGTGATCAGGAGTTTAAGCAAAAGCTTCAGAACAAGCCCTCCGCCACTGATGAGGACGAAGGGGTAGGTGACTCTCGTTCCCGTACTTGAAAACCGTCGGTTGTAGTTAGAAACCAGCCAGCAAGAGAGAACAGCAAACATCCTTTCTCACTCGCAATCCTATCGGAAGAGCTCCCAAAAAAGTTCAAATACCCAACGGACATGGAGCCGTATGATGGAGGCAGTGATCCGAAGCATCACTTAGATGCCTTCGACAACAAATGGTGCTCTTCAATGCCTTGGACGCTACAAAGTGCAAAGCTTTCTCCGTGACCTTTAAAAAGGACGCGCTGACATGGTTCAATTCTTTAACACCCGGAAGCATTAAGAGCTTCTTCGACTTGTCGGGAGGTTTTCTGAAAAACTTCACCACTCGGAAAAGGCTCCCAAAGACCTGCCTGAATCTTTACTCAATCGTGCAGAAGTCGGAAAAATCCCTACGGGACTATTTGGACCGCTTTAACTCTGAATGCACTCAGATTGAAGGACTCGAGTGTCAAGCAACCCTCATGGCATTGGTTAAAGGCCTCAGAGAGGATATCACATTCCTCAAAAGCCTTACCAAGAGGCCACCCAAGACTATGGAGGAGATTCAAGAAAGATCTCATGATTACTTGCAACAAGAAGAAGGATAGACGGAAGTAAAAACTGTCCATGACAAGAAAGAGGCTAGTCGGAAGGACCTGCCGCGAGAAGACCACAGTCGGCGGGAACAGCGTTCCGGCAGGTCCTACTACAATCCACTGAATGTCTCGCTAACAACCTTCCTTCACGAAGTGTCGCAAGTGGAAAGGGTACCCACACCACGAGCAATCAAGAATAATAACAGAGGAGACCGAAATGCTTACTACAAGTATCATAAGCAAAACGGTCATGACACAGAAGATTGTCGTGACCTCCTTGAGTTCATCGAGAAAGGTCTGAAGAAGGAAAGTTTCGTGAGTACACCGGAAGAAGCGGTGACCGAAAGAGACAATAGAAGAATAAGGCAGAGGGCAGACAGCCCGGAAAAGTCCACTGAAGGAAAGAATGACCACAAAGATGGTGTGGTTAGAAGGGAAATCAAGATGATTTCAGGAGGGCTTCCGGACGAAGGTAACCCACCGTCCCGGAAAGCAACCAAAAGGAGCAAACAATCATGCCTTGCCATAGAGATCATGCCTAAGACATTACATGATAAACCACCTCCTAAAATCACATTCTCTTCGGAAGAAATCGGAAGAACAACCGATACCCTAAACCCTCCCCTAGTGATTTCCATGGATGTCATTGATGCAACAATCCGACGAGTCTTTATAGACCAAGGAAGCTCTGTAGACATTCTCTTCCGACGTTGCTTTGATGCACTCAGACTCACTGACAGGGACCTAAAGAGCCATTCCGATGAGTTAGTTGGCTTCTCCGGCGAAAGAGTGACTCCGGATGGTTTCGTGACATTGTGAGCCACCGTTGGAGACCCACTGAACAGGAGGAGCACCAAAGTAAGGTGGCTGGTCGTCAACCATAATTCCGCTTACAACGCGATTATGGGAAGACCGACTCTCAACCGGATAGGAGCGGTTATAGCAGCCTCCATCTTAACCATGAAGTTCATAACCGACGGAGGAAAAGTAGGTGTACTTCGCGGAGACAAACAAGAAGCAGATAAGTGCCATAATGCCACTTTGCATATCTCCAAGGAGCAACTTCCGAGACCTAAAAAGCCGAAAGAAGCCAGAGGGTGCCTTCTAGTGGATCTTGAGCCACCAGCAAAGAAGGCCCACGAGAGACCAAAGCCGGAAGGCGATCTCCAACAAGGCCAAATAGGACAGCACTGCGAGCAAGTGACCATGATCGCAAGGAACCTACCGGAAGAACTGAAGAGCAAGTTAACTTAGTTTCTAAAGCTAAATTCCGACCTCTTCGCGTGGACCGCAGCTGACATGCCCGGTATAGACCCAAACTTCTCCAGCCACAAGCTGTCCATCATCCACGGGCAAGCCGGTGGTGCAAAAGCTAAGGCGTATAAGCCCGGAGAAGGTTGCTGAGACAAAAAAGCAGGTCCAAAGCCTCCTCGAAGCGGGATTTATCCAAGAGATAAAATACCCTACATGGCTCAGCAACGTGGTCATGGTACCCAAAAGCAATGGGAAGTGGCGCATGTGTGTCGACTACACCAGCCTGAACAAGGCATGTGCTAAAGACCCATACCCACTCCCAAGCATCGATGGCTTAGTAGACAAAGCTTCCGGCTACAAGTTCCTCTCGTTCACGGATGCTTATTCCGGGTACAATCAGATCCCAATGTACCCCAGAGATGCTAAAAAAACAGCATTTATCACTCCCATCGGCAACTTCTACTACAAAGTAATGCCGTTTGGGTTGAAAAATGCGAAATCCACATACCAAAGGCTCATAGACAGAGTGTTCAAAGAGCTACTCGGAGGCATTCTTGAAGTATATGTGGATGACATGCTAGTTAAAGCAAGAACGGGGGAAGAATTAATCCCCAATTTGGAAAAGGTCTTCGGCAAATTGCGGGAACACCAAATGCGCTTGAATCCAGCGAAATGTGCCTTCGCAGTTGAAGCCGGAAAATTCCTCGGTTTCATGCTAACCAACAGAGGAATTGAGGCTAACCCGGAGAAGTGTCAAGCCATTATCTCCATGAAGCAGCCAGAGTCTTTGAAGGAAGTACAAATGCTGACTGGCAGACTAGCAGCTCTTTCCAAGTTCCTAGCAACATCAGCTATGAAAGCGGTCCCTCTATTCAAACTGATGAAAAGAGGGGTAGAATTCAAGTGGACGGAAGAGTGCGAAGAAGCCTTCAAAAGCTTCAAAGAGTACCTATCTGCACCCCCAATCCTAGTCAAGCCGGAATCGGAGGAACCCCTCATAGTCTACTTGGCTGCAACTGAAAAAGCAGTTGCCGGAGCCCTAGTCCAAGAGAAGAATAAAGTGCAGCAGCCTGTGTACTTCGTAAGCAAAACCCTCCAAGGGGCGGTGCTGAAATACCAAAGGTTGGAAAAACTAGCACTAGCACTGATAATAACCGCCAGAAGGCTAAGGCAATATTTTCAAGCCCATTCAATTATTGTCAAAACGGATCAGCCGCTAAGACAAGTGTTGCAGAAGCCAGATCTGGCCGGAAGAATGCTGAGTTGGTTAGTGGAGCTCTCAGAGCACCACATCAGCTATGAAGGAAGGACGACAATAAAGGGGCAGGTAATGGCTGACTTCGTTGCGGAACTCACTCTGAACGCCCCAGACCCCGACTCTTTTGCATAGGTCCTCCACGTAGATGGATCCTCAAACAACAAGGGAAGTGGCGGGGGCGTCCTCCTAGAAGGACCAGACGGAGTCATCATAGAGATGGCAGTGAAGTTCCAATTTCAAGCAAGTAACAACCAGGCGGAATATGAAGCGCTGATAGCAGGCTTAAAACTGGCAAAAAAGCTCGGAATCTCAGAGCTAGAAGTCCGATCCAATTCTCAAATCGTCACCTCTCAGGTAACCGGAAGCTATCAAGCCAAAGATCCCCAAATGACCAAGTACCTGGAGAAGGTCCAAGAGCTTCAAAGCTTTTTTAAGCAAGTACAAGTGAAACACATCCCTCGGAAAGAAAATGACCGAGCGGATACACTATCAAAACTTGCAAGTACCAAGCCAAGCGGAAGCAACCGCACCTTGAGCCAAGAGATCAAAGAGAAGCCCTCCATTGACGAACCCCAAGCAGTGCTTATAATCTCAATCGAGAACAGTTGGAAAAAACCTGTCATCGACTTCCTCGAAAAAGGAATCCTCCTAAACGAAAAATGGGAGGCAAACGTCATAAAACGGGATGCAGTAAATTATGTGATGGTGCGTTGAAAAAGAACGAGTCCCCACCATCATAGTAGAAGTGCATGAAGGAACCTGCGATCAACACCAAGGCGTCAAAAACACCATCCGGAGAATTCTCCTGGCCGGTGTATGGTGGCCCCAAATATGGGCTGACGTTGTGCAGTACATCGGAAAGTGTCAAAGATGCCAAGAGCACGCCAAGGTGTAGCAGATACCGGCCACCAAGCTGTCAACTATCGTCTCACCTTGGCCGTTTGACAAATGGGGAATAGACCTCCTTGGCCCTTTTCCAAAAGGACCCGGACAGGTCAAGTACCTAATTGTAGCTATTGACTACTTCACCAAGTGGGTGGAAGCAGAACCACTCGCATCAATCACAGCAGCCCAATGCCGGACGTTTGTGTGGAATAGTATAATTACTAGATTCGGAGTACCAAGAGTCATCACTTCTGGCAATGGCACCCAATTTACCGATAAGAAATTCAAAGAATTTCTATAAGGTTTCCACATCCATCAGCGATTCTCCTCAGTCGAGCACCCCTAAGCCAACGGACAAGTCGAGGCCATGAACAAAATAATCCTAAACAGATTAAAAAGAAGGCTCGATGATAAAAAAGGTTGTTGGGTGGAAGAGCTCGGAAGTGTCCTATGGTCATACAGAACCACTGAACAATCGTCGACGGGCCTAACCCCCTTCTGGCTTACTTATAGAACAGATGCCATGGTCCCTTTGGAGCTAGATGAGGAAACTGGCCGGGTCTCAGGCTATAGCCCGGAAGAAAACAACTTGCATAGAGAAGACGACGTAGATCTAATCTACGAAGTCCGAGAAGAGGCAAGAATGAGACAGTAGGCGGCAAAGGAACTCTTAGCAGCCTGATACAACAAAAAGGTGAAGAGCCGAGAACTCGAAGAAGGAGACTTGGTACTAAGGAGGGCCGACATTAGAAGCAAGAATGCCGCCCAAGGGACGTTAGGGGCAAACTGGGAAGGCCCCTACCAAGTGGTCAAAGTGCTCGGAAAAGGAGCATACAAGCTCCGTACAGTTGAAGGGGCAGAAGTGCCAAAAACTTGGCACATAACAAACCTAAAAAGGTACCACATGTAAAAAGAACGTAGCAACATGTACTCTTTTTCCTCTCATCTTTATTTTTTCCCCAAGAGGGTTTTTTCGGATGACGAGGTTTTAATGAGGCATGTAAGCGTTCTGGTCACCTAGGCCGTCATTAATAAACTTGTATTTTATTTTCTACATTCGTAATCCTTGTCATTTACCTCTTAAGCATTATTCATTATGCATTCTTCTGAGTCTCAAAAAAGAGAACAAAGAGCCCGGGAGCCATAACTAAGGTTTTAAAATTAACCCAAAGGGCAACCTATAAAGTGGTTGGAACAAACACCACGGCACCTCACCGGACTGATCACCCGGTGCTGAGCTGCAAGCAAATAAGTTATGCAAACCGATAGTCAACAGTAAGACATCACGACAAGCAAACTTAAAACAAAAGACACATGTGCTCGACATGCACAAACAAGAAAAAAGCACAAGGCTACAAGAGTACGCCAAGTGCGCCAAGCAAAAGGCATCACTAAGTGCCAAAAACCAGCACAGGTCATAAAAGTGCTCCCAACAAAGAACACTGATAAATGCCAAAACAAAACAGTAAGCTCTAAAACGCGAAAGAAGTCAGAAGCGAGCAAATAAAGCAAAGAGCTTCTTTCTAAAGGCCACACGTTCAAAAAGGGAGTGGCCGAAATACCAATATATACCAAACGGTAAACAAAGGGCGCAATGTCAGAAAAAGCCACCAAGGGCATAACCAAAAAAGTAAGAAAAATATTCAATTACAAAGTTCAAGTGGGGCATGATGCGTGTGCATCTTGGGTTGTTTTTAGCTTCAATTCTTCTTTAATTATATGATTATTCTTGTGATTTATACTCTGAATTTGTCAATCAAACAAACTTAATGTTCTTTTGAGTTTTGTTTATGTTTATAGAATGTTTCACAAAGGATTTTAGGTGATTAAAGATCAAACAAAGAGGATTGAATGTGGATGAATCAAGAGAAGAGGAAAAAGGAAGAAAACTGAAGCAGCAAGCTCCACGTATGTCATACGTGAGAATTAAATAGAAATAGGCCAAATTGGACAGAGAGCCCACGTTATACGTGGTGCTCTCACGTCATACATGGGAATTATTTCTCTCTCATCCAGCAGCTCCACGTTATACTCCAGGATCCCGCGTTATATGGAGAAGGGAGAGCTTATACTGAGGATTCATGAGGAAAGCTTAACTCTCAATGTTTACAAACGCATGACTCACCATGGTACAAGAAACAACCTCAAGATCAACACAAAAGAATTAGCAAAGCAAGATCCTCCGGACAAACCTTCACAAGATCGTCCTCCATGGAAGACAGTGAATGAAGAATTAAATCCATCTCTAAACTGAGCTGAGAAAAATAGAAACAAAAGTGGAGATGAACAAGCTTTATATATGGACAAGTTTCCACAGACTCAACTTGCATCAGAAGCTCATTGTCATGCTATAAGTGATTGTCACAACAAACAAAAACTTACAGCAATTGCTAGCCCAATGAAGATTGATCCACCATGAGAACAAGCCACTATATCAAGCTAATGACGTTAAAAGAGCGTTTGTTGGGAGGTAACCCAACCATAGTATCCTCAATAGTTTGTTAGTTTTTTCTTTCATAAAAGTAGTCATCTTAATCTTATCTCTAACCTCTTATTGTATCTCTTTCAGATAGGTTCTACATCATAAAAGAGCGGAAGAAGAAGACCATTCATCAAATAGGAGGAAGAAGAAAGCCATTTGCATTGCATACATACATTACGTTAAACATCCCTCCGGACGTTATACGTGACAACATTTCATTCATATATTCAGCTTCCTCCATCATTATACCATGCATTCATGCATTCTTTTTCTCTGTTGCATCATCATTGTTGTATTTATTCATGCCACTGCATCTTAATTCATAAATTTTGACCATTCTGCATCATGTATGTTCATAATAATTATGATCTTATGCCATACTAAGTTTGGTGTTTTCACACCAAGTTTGGTGTCTCACCTTGCATCGTGCATACATGGCATCTTTCTTCCTCACCCACTCATTTTTCCTCTTTGTTTTCTCTTCTCTGTTGCTTAGGGACAAGCAAACTTCTAAGTTTGGTGTGGAGCGTTCATTATATTCACTTCTTCTTCTTCAAGGGAAATCAGAAAACAGAGAAATCAAAGGTTGTATCCCTCTTCTTTACAACCCTTAAGCTTAATTGACATATCTGTTTCATCTTTGTTCTCATGTTATTATGGATTTCATTGAGATATACATGCATCCCAAATCTATGTCATTGTTTTTCAATTGAATAAATGACATGTAATCTCTTGAGTGATCTTAGGCAAAGCAAGTGCTAAATTGTTGTATGCATTGAAAGATGTAATGCTTGCATGAACACTCAATAAGAGAGCTTCTGTGGTTACAAATTGTGCTTTGATTGATCGATTTGGTAGTGAATTCCCTTTTGAGAAATCCTCTAGAGAGATTATTATGTGACTTTTTCATAAAAGTTAAGTAAGGCTTCAATCAGTAAATTAAAAATAAGAAAGAGGGAAAAAAGGATTTAAAGAAAAATACTAAGGCTTTGAGCATAATGATTGGGGAATAAAAGGAATGAAAAGAAAAACTCAAAGAGTTCTCCCATGTTATATGCTTGTGGTGCAATTGTTTCAGGGAAAGAGGCTTGGGTAAGTAAATCCGAGGAGTGCTTTATCACTTGATAACTTGAGCCAACGGGTTCGGGATTGTCGATTGAACACCTACTCTAAAGAGCCGCCTTGTAACAGAACATTTAAAGTCAAAGAAAAACCCCTCATAAGAGAAACAATGAAATAATAAACACTGATTGGAAAGGAAGTAAATGAAATGAAGAAGAGGTTGCATAATGACCCTTAAGAGAGAGGACTTGAGGGATTCATCTTTCCGAAAGATTAACAGAGTA